>BMAU01012236.1:0-173330 GCA_019973935.1 Trichonephila clavipes | reverse complement strand
ATCCTGGAAACTTGCGTGAAAGAAAATTGAAACATTCGCACTTTTATCATGCACCTTCACAAACTGTTTCTTATGCCGAGTTTAATATGAAATGGTGGAAGTATGATGCGGTCTCGGCTAACTAAAGTCGTGTTGATCACATTTTTGGTACCAACTTTTAGCTCTTCCCGTACTGGCCAGACTTTTTGTGACCAATGGTGTTGTTTATCACGGCTGTCCCAGAGACACATGAAACAAGGAAACTTCGTGTATCCCCCTTGTTGACCCTAAAGAAAGGTAACCATTTTTAGATCAACTCAAATGAACCATTTGTGATCTTGATACTTAATTGTTTCCATAACCTTAGCAATATTTGCGTATTCTTTTAAAGTCACCAAATGTACGATAGGTATAGATCCGTACTTATTACCATTATTAAGCACAAAACGCACTTTAAACTTCTTATGCTGATATCTATGAAAAGACGCCAGTCACTAGGTTGGTTCTTTTTTAATACCATCAGTTGCAACAAACCACAAACATCGTTACAAAAAACTAAATCCTTCTCTTGAGAAAAAAATGGTAACAGATTTTTTTTCTCGGGTACGATAAAATGTAATTGTTAATAAATTGTTTCCGGAGTAAGCTAATTTTTTTTTCTTTTAAACGAGATGCTAATATTTCAGAAGCTTCTTTCGGTAAGT
This sequence comes from Trichonephila clavipes, assembly GCA_019973935.1. Taxonomy (NCBI): domain Eukaryota; kingdom Metazoa; phylum Arthropoda; class Arachnida; order Araneae; family Nephilidae; genus Trichonephila; species Trichonephila clavipes. Next base: position 172,647 of record BMAU01012236.1, on the reverse strand, counting down.
TCAGATCTCTTACTAAGTCACATAGTTCTTTCGGATTAAATGGTTTAGGTTCTTGGCTAAATTTGTAGTCTGGATCAGAATTTTCACTTGATGTATTTCGTTCGAGATCACAGGGAATTGGATTATTAGAAGATTTAGATATACTGGGTAGTACCTCTCGTGATTTTAATTGAGGTTGTTGAGCAGAAGATAAGTTAGAATATGACCACTTATTTCGATTTCCAGGGTTAATTCCTTTAATTTTCACAACTCAGAAGTAGCAGTCGTCATGGTGGTTTTGAGGTTCTTGCCAAACCATGCATGTTTCGAACATTACTGCATCTCTTTTTCCACTGGACCATAATCGTAGACATACCACACATTTCTGGCATACAATATGAAGAACCCACGTCTCGTCCTGATTACACAATTTTATTTTAAAGTATTGATGATACGCAGTTTTTACTAAGTCCGATATAGGTTTTCGATATTTTGCAAATATATATTCCCCACAAATATAGCAAAAACAATCGGAATTAAGCACACATCATCTTGACGAAGCCATATCTGAAAAAGCAACAAAATATATTTCAGTGTCCAATAAAAAACGAAAATATAAATAAAAGTAGTAAATGATGTTAGTTAACTGTAACTCAAAAACAAAAGCTGTTAGAGAAAAATTTTTGCCATATTTAAAAAATACTTGACAATTTGAGGTAGAAAAAAATTTTTTTGTTGACCAGTGTTATAGAACGGACTTTAGCTTATTAAGGAATTTACAGTAGATAAAGATTCTCTGAGGTTAATTTCTCATAAAGATAGTGAGTAGGATTTCAGGCACTATTTCCTTAGAATTGATAATTACGTAGAATTACTCCTGATCCTATCCCTCTCGTAAGACTTGCGTTGCGTTGATCAATATACTATATTTAGATAATAAAAAATTGGATTTATTATGGAGAGTTTGAGAGAAATTTTATTTCTACAAATTCCTACAAACCTAGGTCGCGTAGATGAAGATTTGAAACCCCCGGGCCGCGGGGTCTACTTCTGGCTTCTCACCGTTATTTATCCACTTCGCACAAACACTAAAAAGAACAAAACACAACAACCTGCCAGTCATGCTGTTTCGAAGGTACTCGTTCCTCTTTCAAATTCGCTTTGACCAGCTGGGTTTTTTTCCTCACTCGCAAAAAAGTAAGGATGATAGCTTATCTTCTCCAGCAGAAGTTTCATACCATTCTGTCATAATCACACGGCTTCCACGTCAACTAGACGAGTTAATTGTGTAGTGACCCCCCCCGGGTCACACTTTGAACACCAAGATTAATTTGAGGCAAAGAACCACCAAAGCCATTTTGAATAATAATATTATTTATTTTTGTTATAATTTCCTCAAAAATCTCTGATAACAAATAATATAATAATTTTACGTCTTCTAAAGGGATTTTCCTTTATATTAAATTAAATTACTAATAATACGATTGATTACTAATCTAGCTCAACTCAAGTAAGGTTTACCGAAATAGGAGATCCGAGAAACACATGTATTCGAATTCTTAATTGTCATTAACTTTAACTAAGTATCTCAAACTGACGCTTACTTTAAGCGTACGTGAATTATATTTACCGCTGGCTTATATCAGCTTTCTGGTACGTCTAGCAGCCCGACGTCTTCACGAATCTAATCTCTTAGCTTGTAACGTTGTTGGCTCAATATAGCCTATCATCATCTCTCTTGCTATCTCGCAACCCTCGACTTAAATACCTTATCTAATTTAAATATCCAAACTTCTTTTTGGAGTTGATTGGAAATAATCGCGAATTTATATTCCCCAGAAAGACGCATAAGAAGATTAGTGGAATGGTTCCGTACAGATTCGTCACAAACCCCTCCAAAAAGAAAACGGGATTTATTCGAAGGTCACAAACGGCCTGAAAATAAATTACGCAACCAATTCCTAGACTTGCTTTACAGTCCCGATGACTTTAATATATATATCTACCAATCGGATACTAAAAAATCTCTTTCCTTAAGGGAAAGAAAAAAATTATGACCTAAAACTACTCTTTAAAGGACGTAACATTTACAGAATTAATTATCCCTACACCACGCCCATTTGGCAAAGAAGCGAGGGAAAACCACCTAAGTGGAAAAACCTGCGTGCGTGGTTTCCTTAACTACTTAAAAATCTACTTAAATATTATAACACATATTCAGACTTGTATCTTGCTTCTTTTGTGGAACAATGTTCAGGGTCAACTACCCTGAAATGAGAATTTCTTTATGTGAAAAACAAACATCTATAATACATTCAGATTTCTTCATTTTTTTTACATAACATTTTCATATATATCAATTGAAGCATCTGGTTCCTTAACATTCCCATTCCATATGTGCTGCGCTTTTTAGTATTAAATGTTAGCTATACCTAATTACGCCGCGTCCCAAGTCACCAGATGTAAGATAAAATATACACATATATATACATACAATTTCAAACATTTTTCAAAAAACAATAAAACAAACAACCAAAGGAATTGTCGCATCTTAGCGAAGTCATACATAGAAGTAAACAAATGCATTCTTACAAATGTTTTCTCCATATTTATACAAAAAATTAACACAAAAGCTGATTTTTCTTTTACAAAACAGGCTATCATCTGCACTAAATTGCGATTAACTCTTTCCGTTAAATTCGCATGTGGCCTGTATGTTACCGTTTTCATATGCTTTATGTCCAACCTGTGACTTAAGTGTTCAAATACCTCTGATATAAATTGGGGGCCGTTATCACTAATTAAAGAAATTGGAACTCCGTAACGTGAGATATAATTCTCAAAAAAAGGTGTTAGCTATGGCCTGTGCCGAAGCTTTTCGTAAAGGAATAAGCTCACTCCACTTAGTGAAATGATCAGTTATTACTAATACAAATCTATATCTTTCGAGTCGGGATGCGGGGTAGGGGCCTAATAGGTCTAACGTTGCAATTTCATTGGGGTAATTCGATACTATCGGAATTAAACGACCAGCTGGTAGCGCGTTTTTGTAATTAAATTTTTGACACCGGTCACAAGTTGATACATATTCAAATATATATTTCCTCATATATGAAAAATAACATGTGTCTCGTAATTTTAAATAGGTCTTCCTCTTTCCTAGTTGGCATGCTAATGGCAGATCATGAAATTCTTTCATTATTGTTTCGCGAAGCGATCTACGAATATACACTCTTAGTTCTCCAAGAGTTGTATAATATTTCGCGTAAAAGAGTAGACCATCTATAAGTTTAAAATCCTGGGACCAACCCTCGCATATAGTCGCATTAACGGAACCGTCGTCTGGGTTTTCTAAATAACGATGGATGTGTCCTAACTCATAATCTTCCCTTTGCTATCGAATGAGTTGTTCTCGAGAGTTTAAAGCTAGGGCTCGAAGAGCTGCGCACGAAATTTGTGATCCATCCAGATTGCCTACTGGATTCCTAGACAAAACGTCCGTGGCAACGTTTTGGACCCCCGGGCGATGTTCCCATTCTATGTTGAACTCGGATAACTTCAGTGCCCATCTAATCATTCGACTAGATAAGTTTTTTCCATTAGTTAGCTTTGTTAATGCCGCGTGATCTGTGATTACTTTCACCGGCAGGGATCCGAAATAAGTTTTAAACTTATTTAAGGCCCATATCACCCCCCAAACATTCGCATTCAGTAACAGTATAGTTTCGTCTCGCCTTATTGAGGGTTCTAGACGCGAATGCAATCGGTCTGTGGTTTTGATTAAGCACAGCACCAATTCCGACCCACTAGCATCAGTAAATAAGTTAAACTGTTCTGTAAAATTCGGCAATTGCAAAACTGGTGCCTCAGTCAATGCTCGTTTTATCTTATCAAAAGAATCCTGTGCTTCTGTCGACCAATTAAACTTAGCCCCTTTTTTCTCCAACCGATATAATGGTTCACATATGTCTGCATACTGGGGTATAAATTTCTGATACCACCCCGCCATCCCTAAAAATTTCGATACTTCCTTACTATTTTTAGGAGGTTTCATTTCTGTGATTGCCTTCACTTTACTATGGTCTGTTTCGTTCTCTTCTTTACTAATTACGAGACCTAAATATTTCAATTTGTCTTGTGCGAGAGAAGTGGCATTTATCCTTATTTAATGTTAACCCTGTCTCTCAACAATGTAAATACCTGATTCAAATGATCTAAGTGTTCATTAAACGATGGAGATGTGATGATAATATCGTCCATATACACCGACACGAAACGCCCAATAACAGGTTTGAGTATAATATCTATGGCCTTTTGGAAATTTGGCGCCGCCCCAGAAAGGCCAAAAGGCATTCGGAAGAATGTGAACGTGCCATTGCGAGTGATAAACGCGGTTTTCTCTATATATTTTGGACTAATCGCCAATTGAAAATAGCCACTTTTTAAATCCAATGTGGACATCACTCCGGTATGCGGAATATTTGTTATTAGATCATCAATCACCGGTAATGGATATCGGGGGTATTTAGTTATTGCATTAAGTTTGCGATAATCAATCGCGAATCGATACGCCTCCGGAGAAACCGGATGAAGGTCATTATTCTCGCGCGTTAAAACTACTGGTGACGCTTACGGGGATTGAATAGGACGAATTGTCCCTCTCGCAACATTTTCTCAATGTGATAATCGATTATTCCTTGTTTGACCCTATCATAACGGTAGGGTCTCGCCACTACCGGTCCCTTTCCTCAGTATCGATTTCATGGTATAAAACATGAGTTAACCCCGGCTGATCTGAAAATAGCCCTTTAAAACCATTAAATAAATTCCTTAATTTTTGCTTTTGCCCTTCACCGAGCTTTGTCTCTGATAGATTCATCTCGACCGGCTTTTCCGTTTTTGGTAACTGCTTAATTTGGTCATCTGGAATGATCAGTGATTTCTGATCGAAATCTAAAGTTAACTTAGACTCCTTCATAAAATCAATTCCCAAAATGCATTGGTACTGCATATTGTTAAGAATGTGAAATTCCCAGGTTTTCTGGAATTCTCGGATCCGAATCTGTAATTCGACCCGACCTAAGTGGCAACACGGGACTCCTTGCGCCGTCACTACTCTATCTTTCGTCTTTTGACGAGGTCGATACGAAAAATATTTGCGATAGACCTATTCCGATATGAAAGATTTCTCCACCCCCGTGTCCCAAAGTGCTGTAATGAATGTCTCATTTAAAAGAATAGGGACATACGGTAAGTCTACTGGAGTCATTCGTAATGAGGATACCCTAATACTTTGGTGTTCTGTAGCTGGAGGATTTTCCGTACATCGCGATCGATCACCGTCATACTCGCATCGATCGCTTAAAAGTTTAAATATCTGTTTCGGTCATTCTGACCCCTGAAAGTACTATTCCTTGAACCACCCTGTCGACCGCCTTGATTGAGGAATCTATGATCCAATTGACCATCTCGGCGTCGACCATCGAATCTCTGATTATCTACAACACCTTGACTCTCTAATCTATTGAACTCTTTCCATGGTCTACTATTGTCCGCATATCTGTTGTTACCTCTAGTTCCCCTCCAATTTTCTTGTAGATTCCTGTTAGGGAAACGATTGTTCTCGTTTGGTTGTATATCTCGAGATTCCCAACTCGAACCTCTGATCTTTCTATTTAGAAACCGTTCCTCATACTTATCAATAATTTGTAGGATGTTAGATGTGGTTTGCGGATTCCTAACCTCTACATAATCCAAAATCTGAGGTTCTAACCTACTAATAATATGATTGATCAATTTTTCCACCGTCATTTCGAGTTTTAAGATTTTGTGAATCTTCAACAAATCATACACAAAATCAGATTATTTTTTGGTTATGCTTTTGAGATGATGAATAGAAACGCGTTTCTAGCTCCGACCTATTTCTAACCACGGGGAACTGTTCTGATAACGCTTGCTTTAAGTGCGCGTAATCCGTCGCCTTATCTTCAACAACCCTATAACCTAGAACCTCAAACCAATCTAGTGCCTGTCCTGTGAGATGACCCTTTAAATATGCACAAGCGAGTTGTGTGGGTATCTCGTAATATGTTGTTATTATCCATATTTTCCAAAAATTCCACCACGTTCTCCACCCCCGAAAAATACTGCTCAGGGATAATCCGAAAATTAGATCTGACTCTAAACTCGGGATTTACTCGTTGGGCGCAACTGTGGTGACCCCTCTGGGTCATACTTTGAACACCAAGATTAATTTGAGGCAAAGAACCACCAAAAGCCATTTTGAATAATAATATTATTTATTTTTGTTATAATTTCCTCAAAAATCTCTTATAACAAATAATATAATAATTTTACGCCTTCTAAAGGGATTTTCCTTTATATTAAATTAAATTACTAATAATACGATTGATTACTAATCTAGCTCAACTCAAGTAAGGTTTACCGAAATAGGAGATCCGAGAAACACATGTATTCGAATTCTTAATTGTCATTAACTTTAACTAAGTATCTCAAACTGACGCTTACTTTAAGCGTACGTGAATTATATTTACCGCTGGCTTATATCAGCTTTCTGGTACGTCTAGCAGCCCGACGTCTTCACGAATCTAATCTCTTAGCTTGTAACGTTGTTGGCTTAATAGCCTATCATCATCTCTCTTGCTATCTCGCAACCCTCGACTTAAATACCTTATCTAATTTAAGTATCCCAAACTTCTTTTTGGAGTTGATTGCAAATAAACGCGAATTTATATTCCCCAGAAAGACGCCTAAGAAGATTAGTGGAAAGGTTCCGTACAGATTCGTCACAATTGAGACATGGAGGTGTCCATAATGTTTGGGCTCGATGGTGTATATATATACAGCAAAACCTCATTAAAAAAGTAAAATTTTAAAAAAATTGCTTGTCGTTCTCCATAGAATAGATAATTCAAAATATATCATTAACTTTGGACCCTCTTTTAACCTGAAAAATTGGGATAATAGGAAAACTAAAAGCAAGAACTACGACATTTTATCAAACACAGTTGAAGACATGTAAGCAGTTTTAAAAAAAATTAAGGAAAAATACACAAAAAACCTTGAGAATTAAAATTAATGCACATTAAGAATCCAAAAGTCGTACAACTTTACAGTTTAAAATAATTAAAGTCGTTAAAAATATCAAGCTATTCAGAAAATCTGTTAAAAATTTTATAAAACTTATATAGGGAAATGTTTTTGATAAAATTGCGTCTGAATAACCTATCCTCAAGTACAGAATGGTTTCCGAGCTGTTTCGCTGATACAGAAAAATGAATATTGTTTGGAAATTCAACGCAATCGATCTTATTATTTATGACTTATTTTTTTTAAAAAAAAGAAAGACATAAGAGAGATATATTCATAATTTCAAACTCAGAATATTAAAAAATTTTGCGTAGTTTAGAGGAGGATAAATACTGCGAGTAAAAAAGGTTTTTCTATAAAACAAGTAACTCTCAGGAACCTATTTCATACATTTTCAATAATTTAGATTTTATTTTTGTTAGGAGGGTTTCAAATAAGGCTGCAATATTTGAGATTGGAGCGGACAACAGCAAAATAGGGAATTTTCAAAGCAAACCCATTCGAGTTTTGCATTTGCCATTAATGATAATGGAATAATAATATATTTCTTTATTTTTTTAAATATTATTAATTATAGTGTTTACACGCTGATTTTTTTTAAAAAAATTTAATATTGTCTTTTATAATTACTTATTTAAGATAAAATTAAAATATGTTACTTATCAACTGTCCACCGCACGGGACTAAATGATGACTCTTGCTTTTAAACAACAACTTTCATTTAGCGGGAAAAGATTTAGACAGATTGCTTCGAGCGGCAAGAACCTCTTCAAATGTACAGCAACAGAAAATTCCACACAGATTATATATTACACAAACTCAAAAACAAACAAAATGTTGTCATCGCGAAAAGGCTAAGTAGAGTTGATGGAGTTGGTAAAAAGCACAAGAATAAAACTATTTATTTTGCAGAAAATACATATACAATCGAAATTAAATATAGCATAAAAATGAACATACAAAGAATATTAGTAATAAAAATACAGAATAATAATAAATACAATTTCCATCCAAACATTTGCTTTGTGTGTGTGAAAAATATATTTATTGCATATATTAGATAAAACTATATATTATAAATAATACGTTATGTAAACATCAATACTTCAGAATTAAATCGTTGTTTATAGATATTGAAACCATATAAATGTTAAAAAGTAAAATTTTTAAGTACTTTGGAATACATTACATTTGATACATCTTTTGAAACCCTTTTTTTGTTTTTCTAGAATCATTTTTCCTCATCTATCGACAATCCATGCAATATCCTCAAATTAGTCTTTAAATTTGAATTACTTTGAACTTGACCGAACCTATAAATGTGAGCAATAACTATGTTACTCGACAGAAAACGAGAAAAAAAAACTTTCATTTTCTCCCCCTAAAACGAAAAAAAGAACATTTCGATTGAATTCTATCTCTTGTTATCCCTCTCCTTCAAATTAAAAAAGAATCAAAATGCTCTTTTATTTTACACGAATCTGAATTCCTAAGTATTTAGAAAACATCGCTCTTCCACAGCTAAAAAAATCAGGAGAAAAAAAATCTAAATAACTTTTTGTCTTCCTGTTCTTCATTTACTTTCGCGAAATGAAAAGTTTAAATATATATATATTCATTAGAGTTGGGTGGAGTTATTCCCTCCCTTCGTTACGCAACTGCGATTTTTTTTCTTTTCCTCTTCTACCTTCTTCAGTATATTTTTCTTAATAACTCGTAGTTGTTCTTTTCAGCGCGAGAAACACAATAAGCTATGAAATTGCATTTTTAGCTGCTGCCAACAAAAAGGAAATAAAACTACACACGATAATAAATAAAACAAAAATGGATATCCCAATCTACATTTTCTCTTTTATTTATTTATTACTTTTTCGTTTTTCATCTGGAACGCCAATAACAATAACAATTCTGAAGACTTCACTTTGCATATATTTTTTTAACTTATTTATTTATTTATTTTACGTAATAAGAAAAGAAAATTTTAATAACAATAATAAAGGTGGAGGGCGCAAAAATAAAATTAAAAAAAAAGCTGTTTACGCAAAAATCGAAGGCGAAATCTTTTTGAAGTTACGCGAAAAGCACGCGCGTGCAACGTTGAAGGGGAGGTAGGAGTTGCCAAAGATGGAAATAGAGAGAGAGAAAAGGATAATCACGTTTTCACAGAAAGTCCGGAGAGAGTAAAAATGATTAGTACGACAAATAAAAGTTGGAAACGTTTCGTCCCGCCGAATAATGACTTTTGCTACGATTCTCCGTAATTATGATTTCCGGGACTTCCCCCTATCCCGGAGCAATACCGGGAAAAGCAAAAGCGCGACTCAGCGAGTGAGATTTATAGGGGCAAAAGCAATATTCAATTATTCCAAGATCGCCAATTACTCAAATTCTAATATGTTAACTACGACCGTGTTTGTGACTGGGCCAGGAGTTTTGTCTCCTTCGCTTCGGCCCCGGGGCTATTTGCGCCCGCCCCGTTCTCCCTGCCGAGCTCCATCGAAACTCGAGGCCCCCTCTCCCCCTTCTTCCACCTTCCCTTTGCGTAAAAGGAATGATTTTTCTGCTCGGTTGGGGACAACATTTTTCGGAAAGTGAAATGATTGGTGCACGTAGAAAGACCCCCTGAGAGATAGGGGAAATAAGGGGAAGGGGTGGAAGGGGAAAAAAACGATCCTCTTGAAGTATCGCATTAATAAATGTATCGATAAATAGTGAGACGTAACAGTCTTTTATTTGATTAAGATTAATGATTCTATAATCTCTCACAAGGAAAAAGGTTATCGGTCGGAGCGCCGAAATCATTAATAGCAAAGAGTTTTGTTCCTGATTTGCTCCGAAGGTTAGAATAATATACGATGAGGTAAAAATAAAATAAAATAGGGAGGGAGTATAAATTACTGGAATAGATTTGCAGTAGCATCACCTATTTACTTAAGGCTGATTTTATTTCTTGCGCGGTTCAAAAGATGGCTAGTATTTTTTTTAATTCATCAACGTTTGGTCTGGTTGAACTCCTTTACACAGGATCTTTACGATGGATGGCATCTATCCATTATGGTGCCTTTTGAGATAAATGAGAAAATATCCTGTATTTTTCCTTCCCTCAAATTTATTACAAAGATTTAACATAACGCTGTTTTATAAGTAGCAAAGCACGTCTTAAATTTCCTAACAAACATTTCCTAAATTGAAGAACAAAGATTTAACAAAAAAATTAAAAATAGTTTTAGGAATGCTTATAAATTACATATATTAATAATATCGATAGATTAGTGTTAATAACTATGTATGATACATAGGATACATATTGGATACATGAAACTTATTCTAAAATTGATACATGAAACATACTTATTCCAATATTGATGCATGAAGCATACTTATTCCAATATCGATGCATGAAACATACTTATTCCAATAATGATGCATGAAACATGCTTATTCCATTATTGATGCTTGAAACATGCTTATTTCATTATTGATGAGGGAAACATGCTTATTCCAATATTGATGAGTGAAACATGCTTATTCTGATATTAATACATACAATTTAACATTGTTACATGAAACATATTTATTCTACTTTTGATTCACGAAACATATTTATTATAATAATGATATATGAAACATTTATTCTAATATTGTGTGTGTGTGTGATACACGAAACATTATTCTACTATTACGTATGAATATATTTATTTGAACATCTATATATTAATAAATGCATGCTTATCGACTTGATTTGACATATTTCAAAATCATGTATGAATATAGTTTTAAATATTTTTTTAAATAATTGTTGGTAATTTTGAACAAAATATAGGTTTTAAATGACCAAAATGTCTTTAAAAAATATTTTCCAAGAAGAAATTACTTTTTGTTACGAGTATGTAAAATAAATGAATATTTGTTAATATATGAATAATTAAAATAATCTTTCGATTTAGTTTAGTAAATTTCTCTGTTTTGTTTTACTTTAACTTCTAAACAGTTATAAAAAAAGACTAGTTTTATTATTATTTTTTTGGTTTTTTAAACTAGCGCAAATTACAAGAGTTATTTCTTCCAGATAGCATTATTTATAGAATTTGATTCGCTTCATTTTAAAGATAAAAGTGCTTGTTTGAATTTTACAAATGACATGTTTTTTATTTAAAATTAACAAACTTTTAATTAAAAACATTAATTTAACAAATATAATAACTATTTTAAAGATTTTATAATAGAGTTATAGTTTTAATTAAGTTTTTTAAGATAGTTATTTGATTTTATGAAACATTAATTTTATGCTAGTATTTATCGAATAATTTACTCATGGCGTCAATTTTAAATTATCGCTTGTTAAGTTCCAAATGAATACAACGAATCATAATTCATTATTTTTTTATTCGATTTACAAAAAGATTTGTTAAACCATTAAGTTATTTATTTAGAAATGTATTTATTTATAAATTAGGTGGAAAAATATGTTCTATTTTGATAACGCTTATTAATATTCCTCTACTTATTTAGTCAGTTCCAAATATCCACGGTAAGAAGTTCTATTTGCTTATTCATTCATATTTGAAAAACTGAATCCAATACCTCTGTGAATATTGAAGCTATAAGTTTTGTGTCTTCAACAAACATACGTATTCATTCTTACATTTTCATTTATTAATATATTTCTTGATAATAAGTGTATTTTTAAGTAAAATTATCAGAATATATTTCATTTGTTCATCTTTCAATGTATGTAATGTAGCAAACTTCAAAAAATATTTCAGCATATTACGAAGACAAAAGAATTATTTCAAAGTTATTCACCTCTTTATGCTCATGTGCACAAAATTCAGGTAATGACAAACACTAAAAAACAACCATGTACTCATAATATGAAGCTATCAAAATGCTTATCCAAAAAACACTTGTTAAAGAAATTGAATGTGTCAACTATTTTATTTACTAATGCATCAAATTAAGAGGGTTTTGTACCCCAAAATTCACCAAAGTATTGGTTTTTTATATTTACTTAGTCATATTCCTTGCATTATCTTTGGATTGATGTACCACTTTTGTGTGTCGGAAAATTAAAATTTGTAAAAAACTTCAAAAGAAAAATGTAAACAAACGAAAGGGGCAATTCAACCACGTCCCCTTTTTAAATTAAAAACCTAAAAAAAAAGTTTTTTAATAAAAAATTATATATTTTAAAAACAGAAATAATAAAACTATAAAAGATTCAGAGAGACATAACAATAATATATTATTCTCAGGCAGATCTAAGTAGATCCGTAGTATATATATCTTTTCCTAAATATTCACTGTTATATAAAAAATACTAAAATACATAGTTCTATAAAACATTTAGATGAAATAATTATTTTTTAAAGGGATATAATTATGATATATTATTTGATATTCTTTGTAAATTGATTTAATTCACGATTAAATTTATATATGCGACTGTAAAAACCCTAAAAATCCGTTTTTACGTATACTTATTTCTAAAAACGTCAAATATCCAAGAGCATGCAATTATATACATAGCGTGACAAAGGATTCTTACTACGTGAGTTAAGAAATAAATACATGAAATAAGATTTTATTTCGTACATTTACAGTAACTTTTAGTTATAACCCATTCTTACTACACATACAAGGCCTGTTGAAAAAGTATCTAACCTTTGGCCAGAAAAAATATCTCAATTCAGCTTTTCTCAAACTGTGGGGCGTGCCCTCTAGGGGGCGTGATCCTATTGAAAAGTCGTTGTTGAATAGTAAAAGCCATTAGGTAGCGCTGTTGCAGTGAGACACTTCTATTTAGAAGTAGTCTTGTGGCAACAGTCAGTGCATGTATCTTTCTTAAGATGCAAACACTCGTTTTAGTGAAACATTCTATTGTGAACTATTCTTATGTCGAAATGCTAATACTTGTGAACTACGTACATTATTACATGTGAACTATTCTAATCATATTGAAATGTTCTTCAGCGTTGAAATATATCCAATTATATCAAATTGAACTTGGACTTATCAGTGAATCAATTTTCTTTCAACAGACAGCAATTTGAAACCGAAACCTTTTAGTCTTAGACTACAATTGTTTACAGTCCGCTAAATTCGTCGCTATTGCTAACATACAGTCCTAAGTAAAAGATTTTTCTTTTAAAAATATTAATTTACTGAAACTAAACAAACAAAATGCATACTGATGTAATAAAAAAATAAAACACACATTTACACTGATATAATACACTTATGAATGTATCAGTAATGCACAATATATTTTATAATTTATTTAACAATACTAAATTAAGAAAAAGTTAAATCATTACCAGTGACCCCCCATGGGCTTGTCATATATAAAATTAGCTTTTATCTTGATCATTTGTTTGGTTTTTAATGAATACTTGCCGATAAAAAGTTACGCTCCCCACTGCCACCGTTTCCCACGTAGGCACGAATCTGAGAGTAAAGGAAGAAATAAGCAAATGCTCTGAAATAAGTAAATCCTTCGCAAACGCTCCTTTTATTGTAATCCAAAGCCACCGGAATAATTGGATGGATAGCAATGCACAGAAAAGATCATCCTTCGGAAAGACGTATATATACGTCCGGGACAATCAACGCTTTGGGTGAGTGAGGCGTTTATATACGTTGGTGGCACCTAAGAGATTTAAGGCGTATTGTAGCCTTAGCGTCCAAGTATAGTATTACTGAATTCAATACATTGTTATTAGAAGGAAAGGGGCCCGATGAAAACCATGATTGAATATTGGGTCGCAAATATTGAAAGTTTGAGAAGCATTGTCTTAATTAATTTGCAGGGTTAGGATCCTTCAACGTAGGTGCCTTGCGCCTTCACATACTCTTAGCCCAGCATTCCTTCCACTGCATTCTGGAAGGGTCCTTTTGGAATAGTCCACCGTCGCTTTCTGTCTCTACTCTGAAAACGGGATTCTTTCAATGGAATTTGCATTTTCAGGAATAGGTCGTAAGAAGTCAAGTTCAGCGCTGATGGTGTCCAGTTACAAAAGCAAAACAGTTTTTCTGTTCTACTGACTGAAGCTTAAGTACAAATTTCGCAGACGCTTGGCGCAGGAGCACACAATAGCATGTGCAGAACCTGTACTGATCTCAACTTATCTAGCAATCTCTCGTACTGTTAAACGAAGATCTTACAATATATAAAATGTTTCCCTTTTTCAACAACAGCTGCATTTCGAATGTTTTGTGGCCTCCTAGAACGCTGGTCCCTCTCTACCGATATGCGGCCGTTTTTCAATCGGTTATATACCTCCTTAATTTGTGGGGCTTTCGTAGTATCGTCTCCAAACACATTTTACGAATTGTTTCACTTAGAAAATCACCAAGCTCTTCACAAATATTTGATGCAGTCCCTTTGCTCAAGTTGTTCAGTCATCTGTAGAGAAATCCGATGAACACGTATACTTGCATCTAACTCCGCTGCCTGCAGGTAACTACTGGTACAATGGAACGAAAGGTAAAAATTCAAACATGTACATTAAACTGTCACCCCCCCCCTGTATGCACAGTGGCGTCATTTTAGAAGTTCTATTGTGCGCGGGAAAATTCAAGGTCGGATGATTTTTGAACAGACCTTGTTGAGCGTCTTGCCACTTGTTTGTAAAGGGTGTTTTTAGAGGTATAGAACTTTAAATTGCAATAAAACAACGATGTATTATTCGATTGACATGAATTTTTTTTTCGAAAGATAATCTTGTGGCATTACATTTTAATTATGATTTCTGGCATAGGACTGCCACGGCTGGCTCGGATGTAGTCCAATCTGGACGTCCAATTTTCGATGACTTTTTCCAACATTTGTGGCCGTATATCGGCAATAACACGGCGAACGTTGTCTTCCAAATGGTCAAGCGTTTGTGGTTTATCCGCATAGACCAATGACTTTACATAGCCCAAAAGAAAATAGTCTAGCGGTGTTAAATCGCAAGATCTTGGAGGCCAATTCACAAGTCCAAAACGTGAAATTAGGCGGTCACCAAACGTGTCTTTCAATAAATCGATTGTGGCACGAGCTGTGTGACATGTTGCGCCGTCTTGTTGGAACCACAGCTCCTGGACATCATGATTGTTCGATTCAGGAATGAAAAAGTTAGTAATAATGGCTCTATACCGATCACCATTGACTGTAACGTTGTGGCCTTTATCGTTTTTGAAGAAGAACGGACCAATGATTCCACCAGCCCATAGTTAATTCTATGATTATTCTGATTTGAGTAGTGTGGTTTAGTTCTCTGAGTATTGTGAGAATAGTTAATTCTACGAGTATTCTGATTTGAGTAATGTGGTTTAGTTCTCTGAGTATTGTGAACACTTAATTCTATGAGTATTGTGATTTGAGTATTGTGACAATAGTTAATTCTATGAGTATTGTGATTTAATTGAGTATTTTGTGAATATTTAATTTTTTTGAGTACTGTGGATAGTTAATTATTTGAGTATTGTGTGAATAGTCTATTATTGAGTATTGTGTGAAAAGTTTATTCTTAAGCATTGTGTGAAAAGTTTATTGTTCGAGTATTGAGAATATAGTTAATTCTTTGGGAATTGTGTGGGAATAGTCTATTCTTAAGTCTTGTGTGAATAATTTATTCTTAAGTATTGTGTGAGAACAGTGGCGCACACAGGAATTTTCTAGGGGGTCCGGGGTCGAAAGTTCACCATTCTTGTATCATGCTCCTTCTGATTTTGTCGATTTTGGGGGAACAAAACTCAGTAAAAAACTAATTTTTGAATAAATAATTAGCATTAATAAAATTAATCATTAATAACAAGTAAATAATTAAATTTTACGTACTATATACTTAGAATTACAATCAATCGGGAAAAAAATCAAGGGCTTTGGGGGGTCCGGACCCCAGGACCCCCTTGTGTGCGCCACTGTGTGAGAAGTTTATTTTGATTATTGTGAAAAGTTAATTCTTTGAGTATTGTGTGGGAATGGTCTATTCTTGAGTCTTGTGTGAATTGCTTATTCTTAAGTATTGTGTGAGAAGTTTATTTTGATTATTGTGAAAAGTTAATTCTTTGAGTATTGTCAATAGTTAATTCTTTGAGAATCGTGGATAGCTAATTTTTGAGTAATGTGGAAATAATTTATTCTTGTGTATTGTGTGAATAGTTAATTATTTGAGTATTGTGAGCAATTAACTTTTTTAATATGGTGTGTGGATGTTTAGTTTTTTCAATATTGTGTGTGTATATTTATTTTATTGAGTATTGTGGGGAGAGATTTAGTTATTGAGCATTGTGGGGAGAGATTTAGTTATTGAGTATTGTGGGGAGAGATTTAGTTATTGAGTATTGTGGGGAGAGATTTAGTTATTGAGTATTGTGGGGAGAGATTTAGTTATTGAGTATTGTGGAGAGATTTAGTTGTTGAGTATTGTATGTGGAGATTCAGTTATTGAATACTGTGTGTGGAGACTTAGTTATTGAATACTGTGTGTGGAGATTTAGCTATTGAACATTGTGTGTGGAGATTTAGTTATTGAATATTGTGTATGGAGATTGAGCGTTAATTGAATATTGAGTGTATAATAATTCCTCAAGTTGAAGTTAATTTTAGTATTGGTGAGTTTAGAGTCGTTTGAGTTTTAATATTATCTTGAGAAAGTGTGTAGAGTTGTTAGAGAAAAATGTCACTAGTTGTAAATTAAAGAGGGATGAGCTGAAGCTGGTTGCTGAGGAAATAGGTTTGATTGTGCCAAGCGATGCAAAAATGGTTTATTTAAAACGGTTAATTGAGGAGAGTGATGTGTTTAAAGATTATGAATTCGTGAAAACCGTGATAGAGCAAGTGGTAGAAGAAAGTAAAACCCAAAAATCCAAGCTGAACAGTCAAATAAAGTTAGAACGCCTTAAATTGGAAAGAGTTAAAGCGGAATTAAAATTAGCAAAATTAAGGAATAGTGCAGATAATTGCGAGATCCCTCTTTATACATGTGACGCTGAAATGTCTATTGATGAAGACATGGAGTTACCTCAAGGAACCGGGGAAGTTCTTCCTCTTAAAAGTGAACGAGCCCACATGTTTAGTGTGGTTCCAGGTGCTGTAGCACAACCTGTCACTGTTGGGGGAAAAAGGTTTACCTAGAAACTCATCTAATGAACCACTAATGATGAGATGTCTGAAATTGAAGTAGAAAAGTCAAAATTGTGTAAGAGAAAACTCAAAAAACCAGGCAGAATGACAGTTGAAGTAAATCAGAAAGTGTGGCAAAACTCGATTTTTAAAGTCTCAAGCAACGTTATATTTATACAACGTCATTTGTGTTTTAAACGTAATCATTCACAAGTTAAGCGAGAAGCAGAAAAACCTGCGCGGAAACTGCTTTTTATCCAACGAATTGGCGCTATGAGAAGGCGACCAATAATGTGAAAAAAGGTTAGACTTAAGTCTAGAATGAGCGACATCGATTCGCAAAAATATCAAAAGAGTGTTTTAAACTGCGAGCAACCGTTCATGGAGATTTGTGTTCAAGAGAAAAGTGCAAAAGTGCCCTCTCCTTTGCCCCCCTTCACTGGACGGCTGTGAAGTGAAACCGGATCCGAAAATGGAAAACGACCGGGGGTCCTTAAGAGGACTTGGTACCCTTTAAGCAAACTTCTTTATTTACGTATTTAAAAATTATATTTTAGCATTTTATACAATGTTTCTATTCAAGAAAATGTTACCAGATGAAAATTTTCATATATTATTCACACAATTTTAAAAATTTAAATTTTTTGAAGAAAATTGGGAAAATTTTAAAATCCTACTCCTTTTGTAAAAATTAATTCTTTGACCTGACATTTTTTATAATATTCTTATGGATGTTCTAAACAACTTTAGGGGTCTATTTTAGAATAACTTCATTTGTTTTCGAGAAAAAAATAAAATGTTGATATACAGGCTAAAAATCAACGAAAAAGCCAACATGTCTTACATTTTATTTTTTTTAAAAAAAAAAAAAGTATTCAGTTTATAGCAAAACGGATCCCTAATTTTATTACATGCTTTATTTTTAACACGCAGGAAAGAATGGAAGTTATTGGTAAATAATTGTCGAAGGAGTAGCATTTTGAATGCACTAAGGTTTCGAAAAACACAAACTGAGAAAAACCAGTTTAAAGTTTATAATTCTGAAAAAATAATTATTATAAGCTTAATTAAACTTAAAATACCACTTTAAGATATTAGGTATACGTTTTTCTTTAAAATAATTGCATTTTCATATTTTTTCAACCCACACATTTTTGTAAATGATCAACTTTTAGAGAGTACTAATTGCACAAGAAAATTCAAGCAAAAAACGTTAAAAAAATTTTTTTCTGTCACGACAGAAATTTTGGCTGTTTTTCTTCTTATAATATTAAAGTATTACATTTGTATGAAAAATATATCAGGAATAAGAACTGAAATTATATAAAATTATTAATATAAAATGCCTTAATTTAAAAATTTTACAGGCACACATTTCATAAGGAAGAAAAATTACATTATTGTATTGCCTCGGAAATATTCTGCTTTTAATACTACACATTCTTTTTTTATAGTTATTATTTCTATTTATAAAATAGATTTTTTATCATAACGCATTTTTTAGCTTTTTTTTTTTTCTAAAAGGGTGTGTGGCTGAATTGCCTAATTTGTTTTCAAATGAAGTTTTATTCAACTTCTAACTTTCCGACATGCACAAGTGATATATCAATCGAAAGATAATAATGCAAAGAATAAGATTAAATGAAAATAAAAAAACGATAGGTTTGTGATTTTTAGGGTACCAAGTCCCTTAACCTAACCAGTGGGAGTACATGGAGGACCAAGGAGGAGCCCAGCGGAACTCGATGTTTGCCTCTCCCCTTCAAACGAACCCTTTGAGGAGTAACCCAGGAGATAACGAGATAAATCCTTGTGAATTGGACTTGGCCAATACAGAATGTATCCTTATCCTTGATATTTTTGTTAAGGTTGCAAATGGATGTTTTGTTTTAAATATTCATTAAAAAGTGAAATTTTCATATTTGTTAAGAAACTTTCCATTATAGAATTTAGAAATGTATTTAGTGCAGTTGACAGGTGAACTCTTGGAATTAATTCAATAATGGTATAAGAGAAGCTTGATAATTACAGTAAAATAATTTCAAGTTGTATACTTGCTATTTTAATATAAGGAAAAAGGAAAAGTTAAGAGAACATATTGTTGTATCATAAATGTTAATTATTTTCCATTTATTAGTGATGGTGAATTTTCCTGTGTGTATTTCTTTATATGTGTATAGCAACGTATGGTACTTTCATAGTGTACTATGATTTTTTTTTGTAGTAAAACTGTATCATGCATTTGTAATTGTTTTATTGTATGTTGAAAATTTTCTTAAAATTTGTCAAGGCGGGCGGTATGTTGAGCGCCTTGCCACTTGTTTGTATTTACATCGCTTAGCAAATGCAGCGAAGTGAAACGAAGTGAGCATGGGGTGTGCCCACGCTAAGCGAGAGCGAGTGTAAACAACATGGCTACCAGCCGTTGGAATAAACAGAGTTAAAAAATACAGTCCACTGCGTTGTTTGTTGAGTATGACTCAATTTATTTTAAATAGAGCTATTGACGGGCCCAAACAGACCTTATATAACTGAAAATAACCAAATTACATAAAATTGTTTCCTAAGTATAAAATAAAAAACTGTCTTTCCGTCTATATGTAACTTTTTGCTTACGCTCTGATCCGGTGAACAGCCGATTTATAATACATGATACAAGTAAATTTTGCCAAATTTTTGTAAAAGTAATTAATATGCACTATACATAAAGTAGAAGCTTGATTTTTATCCTCCTTCTCCCCAAAAAGAACAGAAAAACATAATAAATTTTTAACTATACTTTATTTTTTTATTAGTAAACCAATGAAACATATTTTTGGTGCTAAGTTATACTTTAAAAATCCTATAGCCCCAGTGACTTTTTCAGCATTTGCGTCCTATCCTGTTCCAGTAATTTAACGACAAATATTAATAGCATGCCAGTAAATTCAGCGTGAGAGCTTTGAGCCAAGAAATATTTGACGTGTATCAGCTCCTCTACACGGCGGGTCTTCAATGACACCAACACATATATAATTTGACAGCATGTTTAATGATTTGTTGAAATTCGCTAAAGGCAACAAATTACCCCCTTTTACATTTTTAGCACTGAAACCAAATAAAAAGGAATTGAAATATAATATAATATTATGGTGTTAAAAAATAATCAAAGCCTTTGAACCTGAGCATTAATAACTAAAGCCACAACTAGTTTTAAAAAAAAGCATTTTGTATACTTTTGTGAACTGATCTTGATTGAACAACAATAAACTAATCCCAAATGCCAATAACGTATCCTTTCAAAATCAGAAAGTAATTCCTTTTTTGGAAAATGTCTCACAATTTCCCTAAACTTAAATTTATGCTTACTAAAGTAGTTATTTTTAATGTTTACAAACCTTTCACGCAATTTTTAATAGAAGGAAAAATGATGTCATTGTGATGGGAAAGTATTTTCCCTTAAAGAAATTGGCAAGTCTGGAACTTGGAATTAATATTTCTGAATAAATAATTTTAAAAAGGTTAATATTGAATTTCTTGTATAATTTTTTTCTTGAAATGAAAACAAACTTGAGAGAGAATGGAGAATTCGATTATTAACAGAAAAGGAGCACGAAGGCAATAACATCGTCATTTTTGTCCATGTTACTGTGCGTTACGGTGCAGATATTGAACATGAGCCGAGATAGCTATAAATCTAGAATAAGCAGTAGCGCACACAGGAATTTTACATGGGGGGTTCCAGGGTAGAAAGTCCGCCATTCTTGTATCCAACTCCTTTTGATTTTGTCGATTTTCGAGAACAAAAAACTAATTATTGAATAAATAATTAATATTAAATAATAAAACTAAACATTAATAACAAATATTTAATTACTATATACTTAGAATTATAATCAATCGGACAAAACACCAAGGGCTTTGAAGGAGGGTTCGGGCCCTCCTGGTGTGCGCCACTGAGAATAACTGACGTCATGGTTGCGAGCTTGTGGACGGCGTTGTCGAGTGAGTGAGTGAGTGTTTATTAAAGTCGTATTCTAAAACAATACAAGGGCTATTGGCGACGAACCTTGTAATTATGAACCTCGGTCAAGAGACGAAGACAGACAGTGACCTCAACGAAAGGACGACAGATTTGACATTCCTCATCCCCTTTACACTGTGGATGTTCAATGACCTTAGAGCTCGAACTCGTAACTCGACAATACCGGGTCCAAGTTCAAGACCATAACCCCGGCTTTCAAACACGTTGTCGACACGCGTATTCAAACCATTGGATCACTGAAAAACAGCCCTGTAACGAGGATAACGCACGTTAAATCGTTCGAAGCTCAAAATCCTAACGTTGGCATAGTGTGGAAGTTTCAAGAACGGGATACCAATTCTAGTGTCATCCTTGTCACTGGATAAAGGTTCAAAATAATGTGTCGTCAATAGCCTTCGATTGATTTTTTTATTTACGACGAACTTTGAAAGGTGCATGGAGGCTTCTGACGCCGGACCTCGTATTTTTAAATCTCTATCATTCGACGAGGATGGCTCCCCTCCCTTCAAACATGAGAACCACGCTGACGGGAAGATTTGAAGCCGCAATAGATAACATTCATGAGACCTCATTACATGTCAGATTTCAAGCAGCCTACTGAAACATATTCGCTTTTTTGCTATTATATTTCATCTACTATGTGAATGGAATTAAATGTTATGCTAACTTTTTTAACTTAAAAGCTTAATTGTTTACCAACATTCAGAATGTTAGTGAAAAATATTCATCATTGAAAGCTGAAAAAATAATTTCAATATTAGATTTGAAAGTCTTTTTACTGCCCCCCCTTGTTCTGTTTACCCCGTGAGTGAATTTTTATTAATGTTCGTACTGTGTAAAACAACACAAGAGCTATTGACGACGTATTTCGTAATTTTGACTCACGGTCAAGAGAAGAGGATGAAACCTGAGTTGGCAACCCATGCGGCAAACTTCCATAGCACACCAACGTTAAGTTTTTGAGCCACGACAGACATCAGCCTCTCTCCATGGTGGGTCTTCAGTAGCACCAGAGCTCGAACTCGTGGTTTGGACAAAGTTAGCCCGATTTCATGACCACGGCCTGCTTAGCCCATTATACTATTGTATCTTCTCTCCGTTTCAAGAGATGTTGCGTTTTCTCAAAGATTGTGGTAAATGACGCTACATGAGCTCGTTGCCAGCAGTGTTTGATTTTGATTTCCATTCGAAGAACTATTATACGGAAAAGTAATAAAATATTGACTCAATCTACGTTTCATGAGCGACGTAGTGGGAGTGGCCACCCGCGGTACGCGTGCCTCGGTGTGAAAAAATAATAATTAAAAAAATTGAAAAGATAACGAAAAAATAAAATAAAGATTTTTAACTGTCACATTGAAATATGGTTATCTCGCGCGCGCGCGCGCGGATAAAACAAAACATCCAAATTTATTTTAAATGCACTTAATTAAATTACAATGGGGACAACACTCCTTCCTTATTACGTGCGTTGGTTTTCCAAAAAGGAAGTGCGTTCGTGAGATTCTAAATTTCAGGAAGCGTGTTTTAAAATACCTGGAAGGGTACAATAAACTTCCCAATGAGTGCTTGCTTCTCAAGAATGAAGGTAGGCCTTGATATTTAGCTTTTCTTACCGAAACTATAAGACATTTAAGTAATTGAAATTTGTGATTGCAAGGAAAATATTGTTCTTTTCTAATCCTGTGATCGATTACATATCTTCTTTTGTGGACACATTTTTGCTTTTTTTGTATCGATTTTGAAGAAAAAAGAAAAATTGATGCACACCTAAAAACGCCCTGATTTTGTTAGCATCTTCGAGAACTAATCCTAATAAATCTACAAATTGATTCCTCAGCAAAAAATCTACAAAATAAAAGTACTGTCTGTTTAATAATTAATTACATTTAAATATTTTTCTGATTATATAATCATTTTATTTTGTACCTTACCTACCTGTTTAAATCTGAAAAGAAAATTTAACAAAACTTGGTCACATTTTTGTCTTATTTATATTATTTTCAAATTTTTAATAGATTTGCATAAAATATTATATTTGCGTAAAATTAACATTTTTACTTCTAAATCATCTCATAAGTCACATTTTTTGTCTTTTCATATTCTTTTGTTTGTTGGAAAAGTTTGAAATGCACGCATAATTTTTTTTTAGATATAGTGGCATACATAAGAGTATGAGTGATATAATCAACACAGTAATTCTATTTTGGCATTGGATATTCAACCTGAGCTTTTCAAATCTTCAGCTAGAATCCAAAAGCTTTTCATTTATTTTTTATATGATAGATAATTTCGAAAATGTAGGAATTACAACTTATTGATGTTCGATTTGATAGGGTTGTTGTTGACTGTAGAAGTTTTTGAGATAGAAGGGTCTACTCGGAAAGTTGAGCATTTTTTGTTCTGGCTTCCTATGGAATGACGAAGAGGAAAAAGGCGAGTCGAAAGTTCTTAGGATTTGGGAGCAGTTTGAGTAGTTAACATTATATGAGTGGTGGCATTTGAGTAAGACAATAATAATGAAATTTTGGGTTTCATGATTTAACACTTAAATTAACGTGGGGCTCTGATACAAAATTTTCTTTGAGGGTTGATATCTCTAGCATTGTTTATTGTTAAGAGTGATAGTTTTGGATCATTGCTACCAAAATAAATTTATGTAGCGAAGGAAAGTCAATGGAAATGACATAAGTTACAGCAGTGAGTGACATCTTCCTATCAATGTCGTTTTCACGCTAACTTTTATTACCTCACTTTTTCCACCAGATGCTATTAACGTCAAAAATCCTGAACTTTCCACCATTACAGTCAAACATCAAAATACCGCACCGCAAAATAGTTTTGATAAAACGGTGTGTTATAGTAGGGGGACATTGAAAGATATTACTGCCCCTTCCTCCCCCTCCCCTTCTGAATCATTTTTATGGTTGAGCGGAGACTCAATCGAAACGAAAGCAAAAAAGAAAAGAAACGAATCGTCCTCTGCCGGACATTCCGAAAGACGAATTGCGCTTCTTCTATCTCGCCACTTCGTATATTTGTACATTTAACGTCGCTCCACTGGACATTTGGACACAGAAAACCCGAATTCCATCTATCTGGATTTTCTCTTATATTGGTCGGCGGAACATTACAAATAAAAAAATAAATAAGAAAAAAAAAAGGAGAGGAACGAAATTGAATTCGATAACGCCTCCACACTGCGGACATCGTACTGGAAAAAAAAGAAAGAAAAATGGCCAAAGAAATATGTGTCCACATTTCCTGTTTGCTCGGCTAGCATGCTTTTATTATATATATTTGCTGCCCCTTCACCCTCCCTCCCTCTCTTACATTTCGATTCTATGGTAGCGAAAGACATGTCACAATGTCTGACTTGTTTCACATCTGACTGTCCTTTCGAATACTTTTTTTCCTTCTTTATCCTTCCTCTTTTTTTTCTTTCTCTCTCTCCCTCCTTGTGCTTAGCCATCCATTTTTTTTCTACGTGAATCAATAATCCTTCTCCTGCTTGTACTTCAAGACTCCTCAACTCAGAGTCCCACCCAACTTCTCCCTTCTCTCTTTTTTTTTTCACTAGTTGTAGTGCTTACTACTGATACAGGAATGGGGGAAAGGATGCCTCTAACCCCTCTGCCAAACAGAAAACAGGATCAGTTTGCAGAAATCCCTAACCCTAGAAAAGGAAAAGAGTACACTACTGTGATGTCAAAAGTAAACTAACAAACTGGGAGGTCAGAGAAGGGGGAACGTGTTTGTGCGGATATTATTCTCCGATTTTTTTTCCTTCACTTTTTTTTTTTTTTGGTTTTATTTTGTAGTATTTTTTTATTTAAAACTAAAGGGTTCTTTCTCCCTCTGTAGTTTTTAATATGTGTTTTAGTTGCATTGCTGTAAAAAAAATACTTAAGCGTTAGGAACGGATGAGTATTAAATGAAATGAAGACAATTTCAACTGAAGGCTTAATGAGTTCTTCAGAAATGCTGCACAAAAAAAAAAAAAAAAAAAAAAAAAAGATGTAGATGAGTCAGGGGAATGCAAAAGACTTTTTTTGATGACGTTAGTGAAGTTAAGAGTGTTAAATAATTTTAAAATTACTATTTAATTATTTATCAATGAGGAAATTCAGAGAAATTGTATACATAAATCGTAATACCCGAACTTAGGCGAAAGGAGGGGCTGAGTGATAACCGCGCAACTCAGAGAGGGTACAATTTCACATATAAATACATATAAATTATTTTTAGCTGAGGCCGGAGACGAAAGAAAAGAGTTCAGAAAAAAAATGTTTCTAACAAAATCTTAGATAGCACAAATACAAAATTTCAAACCGAAGTGATTTTGATGTAGCAGGTTCGTAAAATCCAGTAGTTCATAAAATAAAGTAGTCTATACCAGTATAAAAATTTCTTTTTTTCTCCCGTAAAATGTCCTCGTAATATGCCAATAATTATTTTATTCCTTGTTTTGTAGAAAAAAATACGCTCTTTGTGGGAATTTATATTTTCTAAAATTTTTATCCCTTTTTCAGTCAACCAGAGGTCTTTCACCAAATTCCCAACTTCCATTCAATCTTCTGATTGAGTTGAAGTCACTTGAAGACACTTCAGTGTTTTACTCTTGCTCAAGCATTTCTATGAGCTCATCCATTGCCAGCTCCTGATTGTGGGAGTTCAGTACTTCTTGAGAGTCATCACTATTTACTTTTAAATTTATTTGACTGGGAAGATTAACAATTTTCCAGATCTGCAAATGATCATATCGTATAATAAGCTTTGAATATTTTGATGACTTCCTGATCCATGAGTTGAAGCAAACTGGTTGCATTGGGTGGTAAGAATCCAACTTTTACACGTAGGGCCAAATGAGTTAAAATTGCATGGGTATGAAAAGTTGCGCGTTGTCAGTTATTAACATCACTTTAAATGACATGTACTTAGATTGGCATTGCCATTCCTACTTCAGGTATGAAATTATAAACAAACCAGTCCTCAGAAAGACAAATAATAATAAATCGACGTGATTTGAAAATCATGTAACTACGGGCTTGCGTAAGTCGGAGTAGTGTAAGTCGAGGTATTACTATACTTATTAATGATTTAGACGAGGGGTCTTCAAACTTTTTCGACTTATGGAACCCCTAGAACTATAAGGTGTCTTCGTGGTACCACATTTCACCCTCCTTCCCACATTTAGAAGAATATATCCTAAAATAATATTTTAAGTACATTAATACTTTATAGGTACCTTATGTAACAAATTTTTTTTAAAAAAAAGTATTGCATTTTATACTAAAAAAAGAATTTAATCTATTTTTAATATAATTTACTCATTACTAATATTAGTTTTGGATCCAAGTTTCCCCTGTCAATGAATTATGCTTAGAAACTGGGAAACATGCTAGCATTTTTTTACACAAACTGTCTAGGTCTATTTCTACTGCAGTTATCTAAATTCACATTTCATATTCTACGTCCATTTGTTTTTATATTTTGTTTCTGTAGTCACTCATAATGAGAAATATTTTTCACTTAAATGACACTAAATTTTTTACTTAATTATTCTGAATGTCATTAAAATGTTTATAGTAGTGGGAGAAATCCTATATATTTTACATATATTTGCGTCTTAAAATTTAGGAGCTGTTTTTGCTGAAATATAGATTTTAATGTCGAATCGGTTGATACGTCGATATAGATCGTTCCCTCTCCTTCACAATAGGTGTTTTTTCCATTAATGAAAAAAGTACATTTTGCATTAGAAAACTATTTAGTTTCGAAAATTTGTACTCATGAGTATGAAGTTATTTTGTGGAACTTGGTGTTTTAAATAATAAAATAATTACAATCTACTAGATAGTACATATAAAGAAAAAATGTTTTAATATTCTTTTATTATTATATAATAAAAGCTTTAAAAGTATTTCTGAATAAAATTATATGTATGAATAAAATTTTCAGTTTTAATGACTAGGATGATTTTTTCATATACTTGTGATTATATAATCTTGACAGAGAAAGTGAACCCATTTTGTATACACATTTATAACTTTCTTTTCAAATTTTTAATGGAGACTCGTGGAACCACAGGGTTCCGTGGAACACAGTTTGAAGACCACTAAATTAGACCAAAGGTAGGCAACTGTTTTGGCTCGAGGGTCCATTTCGTAAGAGCGGATTACTTCACTTCGCATCTCAGAAAAGGTATAATTGTGTAATAAGAATCAATAAATGTAAGCTGAGTTATATAATGGCAGTTTTAACAAGTTAAGTTACTACGCTAAATTCATATCTAGTTCCAAGCACATTTACTTTTAGAATGAGACAAATGGACTCTATCACACTTTTCTAGTTTTTTTTAAAATCAGAATTGAGATTAAATTCTTATCACAGCCTGCAAGTGAATCGCAGCCATGTCTTCATCTACATTTACTCTCGCTGATTTTTATGAAATAAAAACTTTGAAAACAAATATAGGGTAACTCAAATACAGAAAACTTTTTTTTTGTCTATTTGGATTTCTGAATGTCTTGGCGGGTTACAAAAAAACTTTTGAGTTGCCACACGTGGTTCATACCTGGTGTCGGGAAACCTCGGATTTTTGCATAGAAGATTGCATCTCTTCGGTCTTACCTCAACGAAATATTAATCCAGCAGCGACCACATGGGGCACAGAGTCACCCCAGACTCACGAAATCTTTAATTCTGCGAAACGGTTTATTTGTTGCCAATGAACTTGTCAGTATCATCCTGTATGACAGTTTTCATGGGAACTCAGTGCATTTGTCGCATATGCCCATCTTTTTTGTGATAAGGCAAATGTTTCTTACAACCTTAAGGTACTTGTAGAGACTGAGTTACCCAAGATATTTTCTATAAACAGACTACATTTTTACCCTCTGAACGAGTTAATGGTTTGATTGCTGTGTGTGAATTGTAAAGGGTGTTTTTTTAGAGGTATATAACTTTAAATTGCATTAAAACAACGATTTATTATTCGATTGATATGAATTCTTTTTATTCGAAAGATAATCTTGTGGCATTACATTTTAAATATGATTTCTGGCATAGGACTGCCACGGCTGGCTCGGATGTAGTCCAATCTGGACGTCTAATTTTCGATGACTTTTTCCAACATTTGTGGCCGTATATCGGCAATAACACGGCGAACGTTGTCTTCCAAATGGTCAAGCGTTTGTGGTTTATCCGCATAGACCAATGACTTTACATAGCCCAAAAGAAAATAGTCTAGCGGTGTTAAATCGCAAGATCTTGGAGGCCAATTCACAAGTCCAAAACGTGAAATTAGGCGGTCACCAAACGTGTCTTTCAATAAATCGATTGTGGCACGAGCTGTGTGACATGTTGCGCCGTCTTGTTGGAACCACAGCTCCTGGACATCATGATTGTTCGATTCAGGAATGAAAAAGTTAGTAATAATGGTTCTATACCGATCACCATTGACTGTAACGTTGTGGCCTTTATCGTTTTTGAAGAAGAACGGACCAATGATTCCACCAGCCCATAAAGCGCACCAAACAGTCAGTTTTCTGGATGCAACGGTGTTTCG
The DNA here is from genome assembly GCA_019973935.1 of Trichonephila clavipes. NCBI lineage: Eukaryota > Metazoa > Arthropoda > Arachnida > Araneae > Nephilidae > Trichonephila > Trichonephila clavipes. The sequence goes on along the minus strand of BMAU01012236.1, from coordinate 143,853 downwards.
ACATACACTTGTGGATTAGCTTCACTCCAAATGCGGCAGTTTTGTTTGTTGACGTAGCCATTCAACCAGAAGTGCGCTTCATCGCTAAACAAAATTCACTTATGAAAATCGGGAACAACTGCAATCTCGTTTTGGGCCCATTCGACGAATGTACGCCTTGCTTGATCATATTTAAAATGTAATGCCACAAGATTATCGTTCGAATAAAAAAAATTCATGTCAATCGAATAATACATCGTTGTTTTATTGCAATTTAAAGTTCTATACCTCTAAAAAAACACCCTTTACAATTCATTATGGCTTATAAATGTAAATAAACAGAATATGAAAAAAGAAACGGGCATTTGCGACCTCTATAGGGTGAAGTTGAAGCTGATCAAGCAACTTGACTAAATCTTGGATATAAATCATGATTGGGAAAGTAAATTTAAAAAAAGCGATGAACATTAAACGTTTGAGTTGAAACAAGAATTTGCAAATGCTACCTAAAGATCTCTATCAAGAGAGATTTAAAGCCACAAGTATAGTACAAGACACACTGCGCCCTGTTAAAAAGATACACGCAAAAAAAAAAGTTCAGCCTGCTATTTTTGGATCGTTGAAGAACAATAAAACCCTAATAACTTGAACAAAATGTGGACTGAAAATATCCTTCCTGTCATGTTAGCGTCTGGGAAGTGTGCCTTTCTGTAGAGTCACGCACTTTTAAAACATTTGAGTTCAGTTGGATGGGATTTTTTTCTCAAATTATCAAAAAATAAAAAAATCTTTAAAAGTAGGTAAGTATACTTTCTCTTTGTTAAATTATTCACTGGAATAACGATTTTTATCGTGTTCAACAAAAATAATTATAAAAAAAACATTGCGGTGACAAATTTCCCCCGCGTGACCACTAGTGTTAATATCGAGTGCGCATCTTGTCCAGGTTAAAAGAAAACCGTTTCCCTTTCTTTTTCCCTTATAATTATTTAGTGAAAAAAATCACCTGTGTTTACATATACATTTAAAAAGTCGACTGGTTTAAAATAGTTATCTAGTTAGCTATCTAAGATTTTTATTTTTGTATTATAAATTATTCTCTTCGTTAACTCTGAGAATCAGTGAAAATATTACAATTGTTTTTAAAGCAACATTAGTCCCATTTATTGGTAAAAATACCGCCATGCGAAGGCAAACTTTTAAGTAATTCCCTACAAACATATCTCCAACGGCAGCACATTGAGTCTCAAGAGATACAAAGTACGTCGACCCCCGCTACACGGCGGATCTTCAGTAGCTCTAGGACTCCGACCCGCGACACTGCAGTTCTTGGCCATAACCACTCTAGGTGACTAAATGTAAAGTGTGATGTGTAATGAATGCATTTTTATATTCTAAATAAGTCTTATTCGCAGTTAAAGCTTAGCTACAATATATGTCACGATTCTTTGGTATATGGAATTATACGAGTAGAAATGGACAATCAACTTGTTGAAAATCCTTTGATATATAAAATTTTAAAAAATTATAATATTTATGTATAATGAGAACAAAAAAAATGCCTGAAAAGGAAATACATTGTTCGACAAATCTAATAGATGGTAATTACATAAAAGAAGAAAAAATTAAGCAATGTAACCAAATTCTTTATTATGTTAAATCATTACCCGCAAAACATTTTTAAAAAAATAAACTTTAAAAAAACACGAAAAATACACTTACATTTACATATTTATAGTACTCTTTTCCACTACCACTGCATTTTATGAGAAAAAAAGTAAGTTGCAATTAGAAGAATATATAATAGTAATCTATCAACATACCGCAGAATTCAATGACTAATCATTACTTCATAAAGAGTCGTATCAATTTCTCTGGAGAAAAAAAAATTGTTGAATGGTGGGTTTGAATCCAGGTGCCATGAACTACCCCCCTTGTTGAGGAGTAGATACATATTACATCTGCCCAGGCTCAAAGATCATATGTTGGCATGGCATATAAGTTTGAAGAGGGAGCTACTAGTTCAAGTATCCTCTTTGTCAGTTGAGTGTGGATCAAAATCGCTAGGTCCTTTGTCGCGAGAGACCTCATGTACCCCTAGTACGACGTTTGTCAAAAACGAATCAACATCAACTAAACTAGTTGTGGCCGACAGGAGTGCCACTATTTGATAAAAAAGAATTATGTGTGCCCCTATCAAATTTTCCAACAAACAAAAGAACATAAGAAGGTAAAAAATGTTTCTAACGGGCTTATTATGGAATTTTTTACGCAAATTTTCTTATACAAGTCCTAAGTAGCGGAAATTTAAAAATAATATAATAAATAAACAAAAATACAAACTTAGGCTTCATTGTTAATAACTTTTTCCAAGTTCGATCTGTCAGGTGAAGTATAAAATAAAAATGAGTATCATGTGAAACTTTTAATTCTAAATAATTATTAAACACTTTCTTAATGTTGTTTTAGAATTTGTACTTGAATTTATCAGTTCGACAATATTGGGATTAGTTCTTCATGGTTCCCCAAAAAACTAAGTGCGTATCAGCTAGTTTTAAGCAATATTTAGATTTTATTATGTTCAAAATGGAAAACATTCGTTCACAAATATGTGGGTCCAAACATGCAATATAGGACAGCCAAATCATGTAAATCTGAAAAATTGCCCATTGGTACAACTTTTCAAAATTCAACATAGTTCGGATCTCTTGCAGTCGAAATAAGTCCCTTATATTTGCTTTTCAGTGTAGTATGGTGCTGTAGGTCAATAATTCCGATTTGGATTTCTTTTAAGTAACAGTTAACGTCTTAGAGAAATTATGAAAAAGGATGGAGATGAAAATATCAGCATTTTTTTCAATCATCTTGAAATTCATCAAACCTAGCACTAAATGAATCCAGCAAAATTATCATTAAATTTTTACTTCCATCTTAGCTCGGAGAATTCTTAAATTTGATAGAAAGTTCCTGCGTTATTGCGAAATGTGTTATTTTTTTATATTTATGTGTTATTTTTTTATTAATATTTTTTCACCAAATTCGATAAAAAAAATTTTAAGTTTGTTCCCAAAAGAAGATACATGATCAATCAGGTTTGGAGAAGTACAACCTTTTCCTTGTAATCTTAAATTTAAATTATTTAAATGTCCTCTAGTACCGATCAGAAAAGCTAAATTCCAAAGCCCATTCATTCTTGAGTATCAAACATTCACTGGACAGTTGATCATTTTTATCCCCATATTTTAAAACCCGCTCACTCAAATTCCAAAATCTCACGAGAGCACTTCCTATGGATATCTAGCGTTCACAGCAGATGAGTATTTTCTACTTTATAATTCCCTATTGTAATTCAAATAAGTGTATTTAAAATAAATTTTGATGGGTTTTTTTGTCTGAAACAACTGCATTGATTATAAAACAGTAAAAAAATTGTATTTATTATTACTTTTTCAATTTTTTTTAATTTTTTAATAAGTCTTTGCGTGTCACTATTAACTCGGCCATTCCACACTGTGGCACGCGTGCCGGGAGATCTCTGAACCAATGTTTTCCTGGGCTGCACTCCTGGAATGTTAAGCTTACAGATTGAGAATATATCAATCTTCTGTGACTCCTCCGAAACCGCTGGACATTTTTTGTGTGGGTTCAAGAGGATTCGTGAAAGGTTTAGATTCAGAATTCGGTCTGATATAGCATTTAGTTAAAAAGATATTAATTAAAAACCTTAAAACGCATAATTGTTTCATCCCTGTATGTTGTTTATTTCGCTATGCGCTGCAAGAAAAAAAAGAAAGAGCGGAAAATTTTGTTTTTCGCATATGTCCGAGGGTTGGCAAACCACCGCATTTGTTTGTTTATACCCCTCAAGGATTAACCAAAAATATTGTGCATTCAATGGGATTACGATAATTTGTTTATTGTGCATTAAAAAAATATACCCGTTATGAATATATATATAGCTCGAGTTTTATCTTTTTTATCATTTAAATAAAACAAGTTTAAGTTTCTATTCAGAGAATAGCGTCTACTCTATTCAACTTAGAGTTCATAGCTTAACTTAGTTCTACTCTATTCACTTGCTCACACGCAATCGACAGGTCGAATTGTGGTAACTGTGCATGAGATGACGTAATAACTTTTTTTATAAAAATTTTCATCAAAACGGTCCAGATAGGTACAACTTATTCAAAAAAGTTTGAAATTTTTTCGGATTTAAGACGTGTCTACATGACAATGTTCGTCGGGCCACTAGTATATATATATATAAACATATACACATGTGTTACAACATATATTTTTTTAAATATAAAAGATGCTACAGGAAAAAAAATGATTGCCTAACTGATTATTTATATTAACTAGCAATTTTCACCCATTAATAATTTCTAAGAAACAGTATAGCTTCGACAGGATTTTCTTTGATAGAGGACCAATTGATAAACTTTAGAGCCGAGAACAATCTTTCCCCACTCACTTGAGTAGGAAGTTGTTACTGTTAGGGCTACTTCTTTTAACTTTTAAAAAAAGATTTCTCTAAGTGATAAATGAGTTATCTCGCAAGAGTAAACATATTTCTTCAAAGATTGTGTAAAAATTTTGTCGTTTGTAATTTTTCATTTTAATATCTACAAGGGTTTTTGGTTCTTTATTTTCATTCCTCCTACCTATATTATCCAAATATTTCTAAAATCTCGTTAAAAGAAGACTTAGCTCCTGATGTTAAATCAACAGGCGTGGCCACGAAGGCCAACGCCTGCTGTGCCCCTCTCAGTTTTCGTGACATTGGACGATGAGGTGCATAAGCAGATGTTCCGATTAAGTGTTCAGTCGGACGTGAAACACCCAAGTTTACCTCCCAACAAAGCTTGGTACTCATTTATAGACCCACTTAAGGGAGGAAAGGCTGAGTCTACCTTGCCCAGACCTTGGCTTTAACCCTGGAGTTGTGGCGTGGAAGCGTGATATGTCACCACATAGCTACTGGGATTCCCAATTTCATAGAAAATAACTAAATATTTATTGCTGTATTTAAAAATATCTCAGTTTATCATAAATTTATTTTTAAATTTACTTTAACTTCATTTTAATTTCAAACTGTCCAGTAAAAGCTGGACAAAGTGTTTTTAGTGACTCCAGCTCAAACTCCCTTAACCCAAAAGTCCCCCTCATCCCGATTTCGACTCCACAGTTCTGATCTATTGTGCATCACTAAAATTCCTTTTAATCTAAGGAAATTACAAAATATTTAATATACGAGTTTAAAACTTGTTAATAATTCTTAGGCTTTCCCCTCTACAAAAGAAAAAAATAATTTTAAAAAATTCGCGGAAAATCCGCGTTTTAAAATGAACGGTTTTAATGAACATATATATGTTAATTACTCTCATTTTGAGCTTCATCCATATGAAATGGAACATTTCGATTGAAAATAATCTTTTAATAAAGTCATTTCAGTTATTTCCCCCAAATCGTTTTCCCTACCTTCCCTCCTTAAAAGTACCTCATCTGCCAACAAACAATCCATTCATCGCCCTTCCAAGTGACTGCACTATCAATATTTGTACATTGGAGTCGCAGCTAAAAGCTGATAAATAACACACATAAATCCCTTCTCCTCTTTCAAAATGCACCTCCTCCCTCTCAAGGCAATTTACCTCCTAATGCCCCATAAAAATACACAGGGCTGCCTCGAGGTGAAAACAACATCGAAGAGAGAACTCAATCGAAACATTAAACATTCCCATTCTGTAAATAAACAAAGATGACGGCACCAGCGTCGCAGAAAATTTTCCCCAATTTGTTCAAAGAGAGGGAATTTTCTAAAAAGGCCCATCTTGCGACAAATTCGACAACTCAATTAAAAGCAGGAAAGAACACATCCGCACCTTGAGTGGTTGTGGAAAACTACATCTTTTAACTGCTTCTCAACGGAGACAGAGCCATTTCTCGCAGTGAGAGAGAGGGAGGGGCGCATTCCATTAACGAATCGTTATCAGAAATCAATCGACCCGTTTTAATTCTTCCCTCCTGCACCCACCCACCCCGATTGGAGTCCCAGGTGTACGCTGGGACAGACAGTCAGACATCAAGCCGTAATGACCATCGAGACCCTTAATGCAGAGAGCGCTAGGACATCCTAGATATTTGCATCAATCTACGGAGCTGGTGTTCTGGATTATAGCCCCGGGGTTGCTGCTGCTGCCTCCACTCTGGTCGGGGCGCCACCCTCTCCCCCAGCCCCGGCTTTGTAGTATGTATGTATTTAAGAGGCGCGCGAACACCCAAGAAAAGTTGCTCGGTAATTAAAGTTGAAATGGCGCAGAAATGCATCCAAGATGCGTCTGGAGATTTCTCCCAGCTATTAGTGAGGGATAAAATTTCTTGGGCAAATAACGAAGAGGAAAGGGGCTTTTAGGGGGTCACAGTTGTGTAAGGGCCGCTTTCAACGAACGCCGTTTCGCGGATACTCAGGCATATTATGAATTCAAAATTCTTTTTTTTTGTTATTACTTTTTTTCGAAGTTCATTTAGGATACAATTTGTTTCTCGGAATTTTTATAAGCTGTCCTCCAATGGCAATAAAGGATATGAGTGCATTTGCAAAAGTATTTTTGAAGTGTTTGTTTTATTTAAATAGATGCTAAAGGGAAATTTATATCGTGATTCACGCTAATGGTCTTTTCCAACTAAATTATAGCTTTACAAAACCACGAAAAAACCTATTTTTATGACATGCAAGATTGAATTGAAGAATAAATTATTAGTTAAGCTATAATTTGCAAAACTATAAAAAAATTCAATAGTTATTGCCATTTTTTTTAGCAAAATTAATAATTCTACTTAAATTTATCGAAGAATAAGAAAAGATAAGATGAAAACTAATCTGGCAATAATACTTATTTGGTATACAGCCTATTCACACTACTTACGAAGGATTTCAAGTAAAAATTTGAAATATCCCGTTATTTTAACGCTGCATAGTATATATATAGTACGAGTATTAAGCTATATAGCTTTAACTAAGAAAGTCAAGCAAAACACTAAGTTACGACATAAAAATAATGATCCAAAGATAAATAGGAAGAACATAGTATAACGAGTGTTGCTTGTAAATACTTTTGTCTTCCAACGTAAGATATGGTGTAGCTTCAACACACTAACTCCATCACTAGAGAAGAATTATTAATTTCGAAACACAGTTAAGTGACGAGGATTACGCCTGAGTTGACATATACCGCTCTCCAAACTTTTACATCCCGATAAATTGAGATCTCTGAGCTTCGATAGGTTTAACGAGCATCAGCCCACTACGCGCTGGGTCTTCAGCGAAATCATGACTCGAAAAAAAAAATCACATCATAACTGAAACATAGTTAACCACAGGTGAACCTTCGGCTACTGAGGCTACGTTCACAAACAAGAAAGAAGGCGCTGTTTATATATTTTTAATAAAAATTAATTTTTGACGTGTGACGGATCTATACGCGTTTCTTCAAGTAATATTCTTCGGAATCCTCTTTGGACAATCAATTCGCGTTATTCACTAACCTTCAAAGTAACTAGTTTTATTATGACAGAGTTTATTGGTCCATTTTTCATTTTCTCAAAAATAGGTCGTATGGATGATGAAGAGATCCAGCGCGCAGGGTATCACAAAACATTCTGAGATACCGGATTTTATTAAAAAGTTGGTTTTAGAAACAATTCACTGTATCTCCCAGGCATCTTTAAACATTTATACTGATGGCAGCGGAGGTGATGGGTTGATTGATTGAATATTAACGTCGCACTGTTCAGCTACACGAGGGCTTTTGCCGACGGACCACGTCATTTTGAACCAAGGTCAAGTGACGAGGACGACACCTGAGCTGACATCCCCTCTCCTAACTACCACACCACACCAACGGGATGACGTTTCAGCTCTCGACAAATTTAACATGCATCGCTGCGCCCTACACGGCGTGTCTTTAGTGGTACTGGGCTCGAACTCGTGACAAGGCAAGCCACGATCCGATACCTATACCACTCGGCTACCGCGGCCACGCAGAGGTGATGGAAGAATTTCTGTTAGTGGAAGACTCATTCTTACTCCTATCGTTGCCATGGACATTAAGATTAAAAATCCGAGTTTTTTGTTCAGTTTTTAGATAGTAACTCTCATTGCTATCAAAAGGGATTTCCAGTTCGCATGTGAAACCCAGGCTCAATTTCAAGACGTTTGCATTCTGGCTGACAACCGTGCCTCAGTTAAGCATCTTTCTCTTTCCAGTTAGACATCTATAGAGGACCAGACTAGCCTTGATATAGTAAATCGTCTTGGTCAGATTTCTTCAATCGTAGTGTATCTTTTTCAGTGGACCCCATCCCACGTGGGGATCGATGATAATGAGAATGTGAATGAGTAAGTTAATATTAACGTCCTACTGTTTAGCTATGTGAGGACTTTTGGTGACGGACCACGTAATTTTGCACCTTGGTCAAGTGATGTGGACAACACCTGAGCTGGTACCCCCTTTCCTAACTATCACTCCAACGGGAGGATGTTTGAGCTCTCGACAGATTTAACGTGCATCGCTCCCCTACACGATTGGTCTTTAGTGGTACTGGGCTTGAACTCGTGACAAGGCCAGCCACGATCCGATACCTTGACCACTCGGCTACCGTAGCCACGACGGTAATGAGATGGCCTATTTCTTAGCCAGGACTGATGCTGAAGAGAATGGGAGCCCTATAGGGTATCTTACTTTTAAAGAGTTAGAAGGTTAAGAGGATTGATTTCAATCCACTTGGAAAAACTCCTCCTTGTGATCCTTGGTACTTCGGAATAAATCCAGGGGTATCTTTCAGGTTTATACCTAGGAAGTATCAAACTGCCTTCTCGCGCTTTGTGAGTGGCCATTCAAAAGGTTATTCCGTCAGGGTCTGAAAATATTTCCGGGGTGCCACTGGTGTTCTTCTGAGCTAGTATCCCCTGCCCCTATCTTGACTTGTTTGGAGTTTAAAAAGGCGAGGTCGCCTTTAAAACTCTCGTCTGTTTTTTGGATTTTCTAGAAATTTTTGGACTCATGGAGATTCTCTAGCGTTGCTAGACATTCTGGGTTTAGCAAAAACGACACAGTATGTTAGGGAAAAGTAAGTTACACTGCTGGCTGGTAGGGATTGTGATATATCTAACCCCAGTTCCAATGTCTTAAGCCATTCGGAAATTCATTCCCTCCAAAGAATTAAAATGAATTTGACATGGCGAAACCCTCCTGCTCACCACTGGTACGCAGCTAAGAGAGTCCTGGCCTATCTCTACAGTGCAGGAGTTCCAGAGCTCATCAGATGGCCTTGGCGCTCTTTAAAAGTGGTCACCTGCGTAGTATGACTTTTGTGCAGGGGGTAAAGTCTTTCTTTACCTGTCCTCCCTGTTTCTCCTGCTCATCCTCTGGACTGCTGGGGCATTTCCCTGAGACAGTTGTATGAAGTTGTATGTATGACACTATTATGCGGAAAGGTCAAATGGATTTGGTGTAGGCTTTCCTACTCCAAAGGGATTGGAAACAACAACAAATTACACTTGCGTTACATAGGAATACGATACATAAAAAAAGTATTGTTTTTTCCATGATCACTGACATTCTTGTAACGGCTAAAGAAACAATGTCATTCATATAGGAATCATTTCGCGTTTTATAATTCAATACAAATAGATGTATTTCGATTTGTAATGTCCGTAGTTTATATCAAACACGTCATGTAACTTCGTTATGAGTTAACTTAATTTATGCCCAGTGGCGTAACGTAGAATATTTGTGACTCCTGCAGATTTTGGGGCCCAAGCCGTACTTGGTGTAAGTCAGGGGTGTGCGTTACGTCATTGTTTATGCTTCACTAGGAAGCAACATGAGCGCAATCGGCGATGGATCTCGAAAATTTGAATCACGATTGAATTTTCGAAAAAAATGGGAAAAATAGCTTACTTTTGGTTAGATAATTTTAAACTCAAAATAGTTACTTTTCAACCATATAAATAACCGAAAACGATGATTACTGCGAAGTGAGTAGTAAAATCTACATTTTAACATTTCATTGAGTAGAACAATGTACATTCATTTCTCTCCCAGCACCGTTAAATCAATTCGAAATCAATCTTTTCCGTCTCTTCCACTTTATCATGCATTTAATATCGAGAGACACTAGTTTCTTTTTTTAAAAAAAATAGACTAAAGTAGCTCTTTAATGTACTTGATGTGTTTTCCATAGAAAAACTAAAATATCTAAACTTGATTCCTCTTGTGACTATAATTAACCCACATAATTTATTTTTCCCTTCATTTTCATACCATAGAGCAGAGGTTCCCAAACATTTTTGTCTCATAGACCCCTTGCCATGTCTTTCGGTTTTGGATAGACTTCTTACCTTATACTGAATTTTTGCAAATTTATTGACTTAAATGTCTTTTTGACAGCCGGTATAGAGCTACTTACTTTAAATTTTTGACTATAATGAAGCATAGTGTTTAAAACGTAAGAAGCACTTGTAAGTTAATTAAATTAGTTTAATTAATACATTAATTTTCTGTTACATAAAATAGCTGAGCAACAAACAAATGCTTTTAATTGGAGGGATGAATCTGGTGTTTCAATAACAAATTTTTAACATTTAGCATCAATCTTGACAGATTTAACCCTAAAACTCAATGGTTAGTGTGGTAATCCGTCATTTTTTCCTTGAGTTTTGCAACCACACTGAAACTCCTCACTAGGAAAATCAATTAAAAACTTATCAAAATATTGCATAATTCTTGATAAATAATAGGGATATCTTTTTAAAGCCAAAACTGCTGACATGACTTACTAAATTTTACTTCAAGATCACCATTAGTGTCTGTTCCTATCAGTTATTCTCGTAATCTGACATTCCTTTTTCTAGATGTGACCATTTGAATTTTTTGCCTACTGTGGCATCACCATAAGTCAGTGGCTCTCAATCTTTCAAGACTTGTGACCCAATATTCAAACATAATTTTTATCGCGCCCCCTCCATACAATAACAAAGTATTGAATTCAATAATACGATACTTTGAGAATCCGCGCGTCTCACTCAGCTAAAACCTTCTTTTCCTCGGACGCATTTATATAAGTCTGTCAAAAGTACAATCTTTTCTCTGTGCACTTCTAATATTCCGCAGGCTGTGGAATACAATAAAAGGACAGTGTTTGCAAAGGATGCACTTATTTCGCACTTTAGTTTTATTCAATCCCCTCCCCCAAGACATCACATACGTTGAAAACGGGGCGTCGGGGAGTGAATCGCATAACTTTTAATCGGCAGATTCATTATGAACCACACAAATTATGAAGATAAGTATTGATTTTTGTATACATGACACAACCATGGGAATCACATGTAATTATTTACTTCTTAACTTAGTATTGTTAAATTAATTATGAAATACATTATGCAGTACTGATATTTTTAGAAGAGTATTATATCAGTGTAAATGTGTATTCTATTTTTTATTATGCCAGAATGTATTTTTATGTGTTTACTTTCAGTAAATGAGTAATTTTTTTAAAATAATCTTTTGTTTTGACTTTTCAATTGGCTCGCGCCCCCCTTGCCTTGTAGAGTTATCCCCCCAAGGGGGCGCCTCACAGTTTGAGAAATGCTGCCAATGGCAAAGCATTCTCAAATCTATTTTCAAAATCTGAATAAAAGGTTAAATGTTGAACGTGGGGTAAAATGGCCTTTTCTGGCAGATTGTCTGCGACAAATTTGAGAAACTTGGAAAGCATACGGCGCACAGTATTTTACTCATTTAGCTTAATTCTAGCAATAAACGCTAAAATTATGGTCCTTGTTTTAACAAAATTAATGCTGCTACCTGGGAATTGCAAATTAACCTCAGCAAGTTTAGTAAATACATCTGTTAAATAAGCAAATCTGGTTTCTTCTTGATTCAATTTTCTTTTAAAATTAAAGTCATGAGAGCCACTGTCGAAGACTAGGGTTTCTTTCCCGGTAACCCGAGATCTCCGAGAATTCCAGGATTCCGGGTTCCTGGGAAATCATAAGATTTCTATACTTTTTCTATTCCCAGGAATTATACTTCGTTCCCTAGAATCGCATGAGACTTCAATAATCTATGAAGTAGCTATTTTTAGCTTGATTTTGACTTTTTACTGTCGATATTTCGCGATTGCCTAGTAAAAGTTGTTTGGTTAGACAAGTCCAAATGAGAGAGAGAGATAGGGACAAAGCTTTTCTGCCAAGAAGAGGAATCAATATCCAATCCTTTGCACTTAGAAGAAAAGATCATGCAGATTTTGAAAGAAAAAACTCTGATGTTGGACGAAAAAAATTAGAAAAACAATTTACTCTAAAACAAAAGTTTTATTTTGTTTAACCAAAAAAGTACTAGTTTCAACAAAATCATGAAACAAGAAATGCAGTTGTTTGACTCGACTGCAAATCGATCATCAAACATTATAAAATGATGTGAGGCTTTAAAAACAATATCTCCAACTTCAGTTGCAATCGAGAGAGCATTTTCTGCTGCCGGATTGTTCATCACAAAGCTTAGAACTAGGCTGAGTGATAAAAGTATAAAATTGCTTATGCTTTCTGAAATCCTATTTTAAAAATGAATAATCAATTTATCATATATTTTTTTGTATTTTTTAGCTCATTATATAAATAAGTATTAATTTTGGAAATTATATGGATCCTTATTTTATATAATTATTAATGGTTTTATTTAAAAATAACTTGTTTTTTTTTAATTTTTTTATGTATTCCCGGGAATCCCAGAAACGACAATTACATTCTCGGGATTTCCCGGACATTCTCGGGAATGAAAAAACCAGGGAAATCAAAAGCCCCCTACCTTAGACCCACATTTACACTTTATGAACCCCCAAATTATTTTACCACTGAAGTGAACCCTTTGCAGGTCGTCATAGAACCATGAGAGTCAAAAGGGACCCCATTGGGTATCTCTCACTACCATAGACCATTTTATCCTTATAAGTAAGTTTTTAAATTCGGGGGGGATTGATGCACATTAGAGGGATCACTGTATCTTAGAAAAAGAATTGTGAATGAAATGATAGATTCTTATAGAACATGCAGAAAGATGTTTTGATGTACCTTTTCATAGATTAAAATATATTTATAAGAAAGTGGAAATGAGAGAATATGATATTCATTAAAAAAAAATCACCGGACTTTTTTATCACCAATGATTTTTCACCTAAAATTTATGAAAATGAACGGCTTCGCATATTGTTATAGTATGTAAGTAAGCTATACAAGTTTCAATATCATCCACGAATTTCAGTAGCATTCACCGGAGTTTTCTATAGGCCAAAAATTGAAAAATTGCTCATTCTGAAAATTAAGCTGCATAAAACTTTAATTCATACGTTAAGCTTTTCTGTCAAGTTGTGTAATTTGCTTTAAGAAGACGAGTAGAACTTTAATATGTATTATGAAGGGGAAGGTAAAAGCTTTAATTGCTTATAGCTAACGTCAGAGTAAAGTTCAACAAGGAAAATTAGTAATGACTCCATCATTTTATACTGTGACTGAACATCTGAGGATATTAGATTCGGGCTCCTGCTTTTTCTGAAGTTCGTTAGAGTTTCATCTGTTCAGATTGTACTAACTACCGTTGTGTTAAGTAAACCTTGTACTGGATATTGCAGAATCTGAAGATCAAGTCTTTCGTGAGGCTTAGGCTGTACTTTCATCAGTTCCGGGAAAAACCCGCATTGACATATCTTTTATTCTCTTCCCTGGTTTTTATGTGTGAGGGAAGGTCGAATGGGGGTCTCGGTGCAAAATCTTAAGCCTCCCTCTCTCTACCCCTTCGTCAAAGGAAACGCCTTTTCCTACACCCTTTTTACAGTTTCCTCGGTGGAGATTGTGCAAAGACTAGGGAACAGGGTTTGCAAAGAGGGGGAGGAAAAACCTCCACTAATACGCACGAGGAGGAGCGTGCTCGTAGAAGGTAGAGATAGGAGGTGTGGGAGGGGGTGTTCGAACCGGCAGACGGTAATTTGGGCCAGAGTCCCCCCTCTCCGTTGCCGCAGGCTCCCAAAACGTGTATCTTCCGTAATGTGTGTTCTTCGAATATGACATTTTCTCGCGCGTCCTCTTTCCTTCCCCCTTCCTCTGTGCCCAACTTTTCCTCCTCCCTAAAAATGAATTGGGAAAGGGCTGCTGAGAGAAGAAGCGGAGGCAGAGAGAGGAAAACACTTGGTTGTAAGATCATTACGGAATGCTCCGGCATTGTTCTTTATTACGCAGTTCTTAAAAGGTTCGGCAGTGGGGTGGTAAGGGGGTGGGGTTGGATGACAGGGGAGTGGGGAAGGTGGAAGAGAAGAGAAATGACTGTTATACCTAATCAACTTTGCACTTTTCAGGAGTACCTAGGTAGTTCCTGTCTTCCTACCCTTCTTTTACTTGTACTCTCTCCCTTCTCCTCTCTCTTTTATATATTTTTCTTTTATTTTTCCTTTCTTTTCCTTCATATTTTCCCCCCTCTCTATTATTATTATTTCTACCCGTCGTTCGATGCTTTTCCGTGCCGGAAAATGCATTTTTATCATCGTCATCGACGGTGATTTTTTTTTTTCTTTTTTTTTTTTTTTTTGGCTTTGTTTTATTATATATTTTATTTTTTGAGAAGAGAGACAAAAAAATAATAAATAATAATACAAAAGAGTATAAAATAAAATAAAAGATTGGAATGAGGAAAAGGTTGAAATAGGTAAGGGGGGTGGATGGAAAAAGGGAGGGGTGGGGGTTCGGTCTTTGGGTAAATCTCTCGCAAAGCGGTCCGGGCAAATGCAGCAATTTTTGATGAAGATTTGTTCTTCTTCTAAAAGTTGGGGGGTGCTCATGGGGGTTGGTTGAAGTCGATCATTATTCGCTGCTGCGGTTCATGAAATGAAGAGTCGCAAAATGGCGCTGGTTTTTTTATTATTTTTATTTTTATTTATTTATTACTTTTACTTATTTTCTTTGCATTTTCAACTCCCCCATTATTTATTTATCGACCCACTCTGCCTTGATTATCGGTTTGCATCTCTACAGATTGTGGGAAGCAAGGAAACAATTTCCTTTCGGACGAAAAAAAAAAAAAAGGAATTGAAATTATTTAAATTTCGAACCGTAATTCTTTCCTTTCCTGTCGTGATTTCGGTGCAATCAGGACAAAAATGTTTTCTATTGAATTATTTTCTCTTTTTCTCTTTCTTATGCTACCACTCTGTTGAAGAAAGAAAAAGGCGCGACGAAGAAAAATCATACTTCATGTTAAAGTTTGTGAATTTTGCTTTTACGAAAGAAAATTTCAGATTGTCTGTTTGAAATGAAATTCACGGGAATGAAAATTATTTTCTAGAATTCATATTAAATAATTGTGAGGGCTTAGAATATTTTATTTTCTGAATCCTTAATATACATCCAAAGACAGTTATTACATTAAAATTGAATTCCTTTATTTAAATTTCTCTAAATTAATTTCGCAAGGAGCTAAATTCATGTGACGTCATAAGCAAATAAATCCACAATCAAATGTTTTTAGCCAATCAGTTCATGCTCTTCGCTGTTACCAACTTTTACTTTTTTATAAAAACTTTTTGTTTTATGAACAATAACAATACACATAGGTAAACAAAACGCACTTGATTTATAAGCACACGCATAGTATAAGTACTCTTTTTTTATTTTGAAAAACTTTTTGAAGAGCAGAATTCTTGAGAATTTTACCCACTTATAAAACTTTAAATTTTATCTAAATGTTGGGAGTAGAACAAAAAGGACAAGTCTAATGACAGTTTTGACTTGAATGGTGAACACATACTTGCGTTTAGCATGTGATCACCATGGTTTTTGTCTATTTCCCTAATCAAAACAATACGCGTGAATAAATTTTACTTAACATCAAAATATAATTATACTTTTTTACTATTAGTAAACATACTAAACTAAACTCAGTGGTGCAACATCCAATGAGGGCTAAGGCCAACTGTGCTCATTTCAGTTTTCATGACAATGGACACTGAGTTGCATGAGCAGATGTTCCGGTCAGGAGATGAGTGTGACGTGAGTAAACATACATCTTCGAAATCTGCATCTAAAATTAATGAGACCATGTTTCCCGAAGAGAAATCACAAAAAGAAAATATTAATCTTTGCAGCAGAAGACGCTTTAAGAAAATGTTTTATTTTCCATACATGAACATTATTATATATTTCATTTATAATCCAGAACCACCTTGATTTACTCACTGAAGAACAAAAACTTACATTTATAAGATGTCAACTTCTGGAACATCGTTTTAAAGCCTATCCTAATTAATATCGCTAAAGAAATCCATCCATTCTCATCACTGCGATATTTCGAATTCCTCTGGGGATCGATCTAACTATGATACCATGTGGCAGGAGCTAATCTATATTCAAATCTTAAGCAGATAGCCATGAAATTGCAGAAAAGGTGCGATCAGTACAATGAACACGCTTCTCAATGGAAATGTCATAGGCAACGTGAGTGTACACAAAACGCGTTCCACTCATGACTACAATAAAAACAAGAACGGCGCAATGACATACTGCCGCTGCAAGAAAGTTATTTCCTGAAATATGGCTAGAAAAATGCATGCGTGGAAACAGGAGGAGGGACGTAGTTTGACCAGTGTAGCTAAAGAGTTGGGAATCAATAAGAGTGTCATTTCACGAGCTTGAAAACCCTAGCTAGAGCTGTTTGATGGTCCTAAGAAAGCAACTGAAATGGAAGACCGCAGGCAAAAAGAGCCTGATACTGCTCAGCAACTGTCAACGCTAACGGTGCATCTCTTTGAAAGTCGATCATCGGTGGCACCGCTTACAGCGCAGAACCTCGTCGATGAAGTCGTTTCATTGCCGAAAGAGATTCTAAACACCAATGGGTTTGTAGGAAGTTCGATGGTCCTGGAGTATTCGTCTTGGGAAGCATTTTGGCGCGCTCAACTCCCCGTTTCTGTAATCGTCATTTTAGGGGGAGGATCATTCCCCATGTGCGTCTGCTCCGAGGTGCAGTTTTGTGGATGACAATGCACAGCAGACTGCTGATGTTCAGCAGCTACTGGAAAGTCAAGATATCACTCGAGCGGACTGACCACCGTTCTTTCCTGATTTAAATCCCTTAAAACATGTGCGGGATTCTTCGGAAAAACGCCTTGCGACGCTATTACAACACCCGGGGAGCACTAAGAAACTGGAGTGAGGAATAGGCACTCTTACCTCAAGAAGGGTTGAACAATCTGGTGCCCTACCCTTATTGCTAAAGAGGAGAGCATATCCCATACTAAGGAACATTTGCTTGGGGTTCTTCTTGGACAATCGTGGGATAGTTTTTTGTTGTTGTTGTGCATTTGATTGTATACTACATGCTTTGTTTTCATTTTTGCGCAACTATGGTTTCGGCATCGTTTACGTACAAAATACGGTCTCTCATTTCTGAATTTCATGTCTCTCAGTTGGTTCCTCGTGGAGTTATGACAAAATCTATTGCTTAAGTTTTGCACACCAGTTTATATAAAGAAGAAAAAGACTCACTCAGCACTAGATCCCCTAAGCTATTAAACTTACTGAACCTAATAAAATTAGGCAAGCATGTGGCTTTTGTTGAATAAAGATTCGCTAAGAAAAGATTTCGCGGAAGTTGATTCTCAAAGAAGCTTACAAGCCGTTTAGATAAACACGTTCAAATTTTTGAACGACTAGACCTAAATACTTGAAATTCGGCAAACGTGTTTCTTTTGCTAAGTAGAGATTCGCTAAGAACAGGTATTGCGAAAATCAACGCCAAAGAAAAAATAGACTGTGGTGCCGTAAAAAGTTAGATTTTTTAATGTTAGTAATTATAGTCCTTTCTAAATCAAGAGACGAAAGCCATGACAATATTTTTTCAATGCAGCTTAATGGAAACGTTTACATATCAATAATTTCAAAACAGTATGTATAACCATACAACATCATGAAATACGCAGGGAATCGGGTGGGTTAAGGTTAGTTCAGTGCTTCTCAAACTTTTGATTCTTGTGACCCAATATTCAATCATAATTTTCATCGCGCCCCCCTCATACAATAACAATGTATTGAATTCAATAATACTATATTTTGACGCTAAGACTACAATACGACTTTAACCTCTTAAGCACCGTAGATAAACGTCTCACTAAGAAAAAACGTTTATCTACGACGAAAATAAACGTATATATACGTCTTTTCGAAGTACGATCTTTTGTGTGCACCGCTATCTATAAAATTATTCTTAAGGCTTGTTGGGAATGCAATAAAATTGACATTGTTCGCGAAGGATTTACTTATTTCAGATTAATGCATCCCATACTCGTGCCTACGTGGAAGACGGTTGGCACTGGGAAGCAAATCGCGTCACTTTTAATCGGCCTTTAAGGGATTCATTATAAACCCAAAGAATGAAGATTAATTTTTTTTAAATTATATATATGAAAAGCCCATGGGGTCACTGGTATTTAATAAACTTATTCTCTTAACTTAGCAGAGTTAAATTAATCATAAAATACATTGTGTAGCACTGATGCATGTATTAGTGTAATATATCCTTGTAAATGGGTATTTTATTATATCAGAAAGTATTTTTACACTCTGTAAATTAATAATTTTTAAAATAATCTTTTGTTTTCAACTTTTCAATAGGCTCGTGCCCCCTCCAAGGGAGGGGCACGTCTCACAGTTTGAAAAACGCTCGCTTAGTTCCTTGATATGAGCCAATACACTTTTTGTGGTTCTGTCATCAGTTCATTCATAGATAATGTCTTCCATCTCAGAAAAGAATAATTGCTTATCTGATATATATTTACACTTCTTATCATTTTTCTCCTCTATTTGTTAACCCGGGAGAAGGCGTTCACTCGATATTAAGGTTAATGGTCATACGGGGTGACAGAGTCACTCCAATTTTTTATATATAACTATTTTATTGTACACGATAAAAATCTTAGTTCTAGTGAATAATTTATAATTAAGAGAATAACTTACCTACAATTAATGACTTTTCAATTTTTGTATGATAAGTTAAAAAAATAGTCCCAGTGGTCAAGTGGTAGCGTACCGCGCTTCCACACCACAGGTCCGGACTGGGTAAGATCGACTCAGCCTTTCATCCTTACTGCAGCGGTCCGGTAAATAAGTGCCAAGCTTGCTTGGGAACTTAAACACTGTGGGTGTCACGTCAGACTGAACACTTGATCGAGACATCTGCTAATGCACCTCAGCGCCCAATGGTCACGTATACTGGGATGGGCCTAGTAGGTCCTGGTCCTCATGGGTTGTTGCACCACTGAGTTTGAGATGGATTTAAGAAAAAATCTAATCAAACTGAACTAAAATGTTTCAAATGTGCTTGACTTTAAATAAAACACATAAATCACGGACAGTTTTCAATAAATTAAAGGAATGTGATATCTGAAGGCAATTTTTTATTGTTTATTGATGATCTATAAATAGCATGCTGTAGTCTTTTATGCTTGTGTCTTTTTTGACAAATCGTAGTGTGTTTTGAGGTACACTTGTATCTTTCTTGGCGGAGTTTGTTTAGGTAGCATTTGAAAATTTTCCTTCCAACTCAAACATTTAATGTCCATCACTTTTCTTGAAATTATTTTCGCTGTAATGATTCATATCCATGATTTAAACAGGTTCTTTCCTTGCTTGATATGTTTCAACTCCCTCCAATAGAGATCACACAGATGCTAATTTCTTGCTTTATATTCTGTTCATTTACTTTTATAAACCGTAATGAGTCGCACAACACAGAAGAACATGTGATACCCCCCTGGATGGGGTACCCTCTCTTCATCTACGCGTCCTGGATTTGGGGGAGGTAAGAATTGATGACCCAAGCTCACTCTCTCCCTCTCTCTCTCTAGCCGTTAAAAAATCAATTTATTATTATCTAATTATATTGAACAAAGATAGTCTTACTATATAGGAAGGAAATCAGGAGTGACATATCGTAACCCTAAATTTTATGTAAATAAGCGCTTGGAATCCTAACCACTTGACTTTAAGTAAAGATACCCTATGAATCTCAATCTACCTTAATTTCTTTCTCTCGCTAAAGCCCGTTCTATAATTACGCTTCTAAGTTTAAATCCTTACCATCAGCTCACGGCGTTCAGCATCTCAGCTTTCTTTCTCCTTCTTCCCTTGCGATTACACAAAACCTCCACTATATATCTGCTAAATAATCTGCATATCAAGGTTTCTTCTTGAGAGGATTGGCTGTGAAATAACTCAATGCTGGCCCCAAAGATTCCTTAAGAGGATTAGTAGGGAAAACATGGTAAGGCCCCCGTCACAAACAGACAGTAAGAAAACGATTTCGACTCCCCAAAACGAGGGAGATGTGTCACAAATCCATTAGAGTTCCCGTGAACACTGTCCTATAGGAGGATACTGACAAGTTTTCCCAGAATTAAAGATTTCGTGAGCCTGGGGTGACCACGACCGGATTATTTCTCTGATGGCCAGTTTGAACCATTCGAAAGATCTCCCCCACACACACACACAATCCTTTTCTAGTACTCTCAATAGAATATTTATTTCTCTGTTTCACTCGTTCTTATCTTAGAACCAAAGATTATTGTTCTTAAAATTAATTATTCAATCAAGTACTAAGCATATATCACTACAACTGGCGACGTCTGGTGCCAGTTGGACAGGTGATTTTAACTAAGATATGTGTATTGTGTAGAGAGGAGCTTTAATTTATTTAGTTTCATCATTCATTCATCCCTTAGGGTATCCGACTACTTTTTCCTTGGAGATTTTTTTGTGGTTTTTAGATTTATTCAGTATATTTTTTTAAAAAAAAGGTAAAAATTAGGAAGAGAAAAATAAACTATTACTACTAAAATGGGAAGAAATGGGTAAAAATTGACACAAAAATTACATTAACGTCACCCGCTATGTACAAATAGTAAATGAACAAATTAACAATTTTTCAATTTTGATGTGTGTATTACTTTGCTATTTCTTTCTGAAATGACCTTTAGGATAAGATATATTTTAATTTTTACAAAAACTAGAGTACTTTATCTTAGTTGTTATATGAAATTGCTTAGAAAAACAGTGATTATATTCGCATAAAAAACTGTAAATTTTGTAATAAAACAGTGATTGATAAATCTGAAGGTTAAAACACTTCTACTATTATACAGAACATACACACAAAATTTCCGCAAATTATTTTTGAAACTTTTTGAGTACTCTCTGTCCCCGTTTGAGCTTTTCCAAAAAAACACATTTCGAGTAAAACGCATTTTAAAGTTTTGACAATTTATAAAAAGATACGACATCTGTCTTTAATAAAACGTAGTTTTTGTTCTAGTGAATCGAAAACAAAAACTTGGTATTTTTATAAAGCTAATAAGATGGTTTGTGAAATAAAATCATAAAAAAAGTGTCAAATTTTAAAAATCTTTATTTTAGGGTAGTTGGATACTTTAGCACTTATTTTGTGAAATATTGTCCAAAATTTTCAATATTTTTTGTTGCTGACTTCAGACTTCATTATAAAAATAGGTTATTATTATTTCATCTTTAATTTAACATAATAGATTATGATTACAGCAATACCGCGAACTTACGCTATAGGTGATAACCGCGTAAGTCGGGGGGTATGATTTTGCATATATACACTCAGGAACATTGAAAATAGCGACCCAAGAAGGAAGCTAAGTAAAATCGCGAAACTGCAAATAAGTACAGCGTAATGTAATATGCGAATGATCCAAGTTTTGTGCCAATACGCATGCTCATACACGCCGAGGTGGCGCTACAATCAGGAAGAGGGTGCTATATAAGCCATCGCAAATTCGAAGCTTCATAAACGTGACGATTACCCGCCGATTGTAGGAAGACTTTGGTAAGCGAAACATGCCAGGTAAACGTGCTAGAAGACATTTCTCACAGTTACGCGAGTTTGATAGAGGCCTGATCATTGGGATGAAAGCTGCAGGCTGGTCGACGCGCCGTGTTGCTGGTCAGGTGTATCACTCGGAGTGTGCCGTTAGAAATTGTTGGGAGCAGTGGACATGAGAAGGTACACACGCGCAGAAAACCGGGTCTGGAGTGATCAGGAAGACCACGAGGAGAGAGGATCGAAGGATCGTGCGGCAAGCACTTGTGCACCCCACAGTGACTAGTTCAACGATACGAGTAGACATAGGCGTAGCAATTCTTCCACAAACAATTTCCAGACACCTTGCAGAAGCAAAACTTAAATCCAAGCGCCATTTCCGTGCACTCCCTTTAACACCGGAACATCGGCACCTGCGTCTACAGTGGTGCCAAGCCAGATCAATGTGGAATGTCACAGATTGGCAAAATGTTGTGTTTAGTGATGAATCCTGGTTTGTTTTGGGGATAGATGATAACTGTGTACGGGTGAGGAGGCGCCCTGGTAAGCGGTACAATTCCCCCCACACTGTTCTACATCACACTGCCCGCACAGCTGGTGTAATGGTCTGGGGGGGGATCCTTTCCTATATGGTCTCCCAGGGGCAATTTTCCAGCAAGATAATCCTCGTCCGCATACAGCAAGAGTGGCTCAAGACTTCTTACGTCATTTTCAGACTCTTTCATGGTCGGCTCGCTGCCCCGATTTTTCCCCTGTAGAGCACGTGTGAGATCAGCTAAAACGGCGGATGCCATCGTGTCACTCTGTGCATGATTTACAGTTGGCTGTTCAAGATTTGTGGGCCCATCTGCCTCAGGACAACATAAGGTGTCTAATCAACTCAATGCCGGACCTTGTGACGGCATTTGTTGCACCTGGAGGTGGTCCAACGCGCTATTGAAGTTGCCCAGTATTTGTGTCGTTGCACACCCTGTATTCGTTTAATTGTCTTGTTTTTGAGATCCAGTTAATCTCTCATCTGTGTCATTATGTGTAATTAATTTCATTTCAATCCGATGTTTTCTTCTTGGGTCGCTATTTTCAATGTTCCTGAGTGCATATACATATAAATTATTTTTAGTTAGGACCCCAGAAGAAAGAAAATACTAATTTAAAACCAAAAAATAAGTTGTATAAAATCCTAGATAACACAAATACAAAATCTAAAACCAAAATTATTTTGATTTAGAAGGTGTCATAAAATTTAATAAAGTAGTTTGACGTCTTAAAGATTTTTATTCATAAAATTTTGTTATAGCATCCTAATATTTATATTTCTTGTTTTGTAGAAAAAATACGCTCTACGTTAAAGTAAGTTTTTCTAAAATTTGCAAACCCTTTTTCAATTAAACGGAGGCTTTCTGTCAAATTACCAACCGTCTTTTGATCTTCTGATTGAACTAGGTCTGAAGACTCAAGTTATTCTGTTTTACTCTTTGTTATGCATTTCCATGACCTCATTTATTTCCAGCACATGAATATGAAAACTCAATTATTCTTGAACTATCCACTAAATCTATTTGCCTGGATGGATAAACAACTTCAATTTCATCAGGTACTGGTACTGATTCCCCCTGAGTTTCTGTGATGAAAAAAAAAAAGAGCGTGGAAAGTCACGAGATAGAAGTGAAACTTTTTTGACGACATTGGCCGTGAATACAGGAATAGATCTAATTATATTAAACTTCTGGGGGAATTTACTTTAATCAAATAAATTCGAACTTCATTTATTGTATGAAAAAAATTTTATTCAATTTTCTGCATCATCATTCTCCAAGAAAGACAGATTAGATGTGTGGTAACTGGAATAGAGGATAAAAATCCTGGATTGTATTCAATCAAGAAAACGTGAGAAAACTTGATCCATCATGGTTCCTCGTCTTGTAGTTCTTTCTCTGGAATCAGTCTTCATCGTCAAATTCAGTGTCCGTTTCAAGAATTCAATGAGTGGCTTTGCTTTTTCTGAAGCAAAATTAACATTAAAGTCTCCAGTTGAGATAATCATCATCGGATCCAATTATTGCAGCAACCTCTGGTGTGTACAGCGCTGAAACTTCGGGATGGAGGTGATAACAGCTACAACAGCACTACCTGGTGGTGTATAAACTTTCGCGACTGGACTTGCTGCTAGTCTTCCCTTCATGAATCTCTTTTTCTCTTTTTGCATTTGTTCCAGGTATTCTGAATAGAATTTATTACAATTCAACGGAAATGAAAATTAATAATATAAACTTAATGTATTACTCATAGAAGTCACTGTGTTTGTTCACAAGACGCTATCTGTGGTGATTCTGGCACGAACGTTAGTGACAGAAAAACAATGCGCCAGACACTTCTGTAACGAGAAGAGTCATAGAATGGTAATATTTTGGGTGCTTTTATTCGTGGAAAACGGCACGTTCATTATATAAAAACTACGAAAATACGCCACGCGAGTTCATTACGAGTAGCAAGGGTAGCACTTTCAAAACCTAAACGTCCGAAGCAGCAAGAGTCCCCACTCCATACCTGTGATACAATTCCCCCTTGGAAATCGCCCAACTTTTTCGCGTATATGACTCGCTCTCTTACTTTCGTTCGTTTTTTCACCCTGTCGCAAAACTGGGCAAATTTTCCATTCACTCTCGCGCCTAAAGAAGTTTCACTTAAAAAAAATGATCCCCGGGTTCGCGAAGTCGGGATAGCGTACGTCAAGGTGCTACTGCAGATACACGAGTAGTGTTGTGTCTCGTAACAAAACGAAAAGCGCCTGAGCTTAACCCAGGCTTGCGAAATCCTTTATTCTGAGAAAACCTTTTGGTTACCAAAGACCTCGTCCCTATCCTCCTATATGACATTTTCACGTATTTGTCAAGTACCTCCCCCTTTTTTGGAAATGGTAAACGCGTTTTCTTGCAATCTTAACGTACTTGGGGTGACTGAGTACCCAGCGCGACCACTTTTGTTCCAAAATAATTTCTATGAACATGCTACATGTTTCGCCTGTGAACAACTTAGTGGTTTGGATAGCTGTGTT
This sequence comes from Trichonephila clavipes, assembly GCA_019973935.1. NCBI lineage: Eukaryota > Metazoa > Arthropoda > Arachnida > Araneae > Nephilidae > Trichonephila > Trichonephila clavipes. The sequence goes on along the minus strand of BMAU01012236.1, from coordinate 118,872 downwards.
GTATGACCCATTAGGGTTTATAAATGTAAACGAATAGAATGTAATAAAAGAAATGGGCAATTCTCTGTGTGCAATCTGTACTGAAGGAAGTTGAAACAGATTAAGCTAAAGAACCTGATAGAATAATGAATAGTAAACATGATAGTGAAAGTGAATTTGAGAAAAGCGATGAACATGAAACGTTTGAGTTGAGAGGAAAATTCCATCAAGAAAGATATGAAGCCACAAATGTACTACAGCGCTTTGTCAAAAAGGAACAAGCAAGAAAAAGTTCCACATGCTATTGGTCGATCATCAAAGGAAAATAACTTGAACAAAAAATGACATCTTTATTTGCAAATATCATTCTTGTAATGGTATCGAAAAGCGTCCGTGATTTTTGCTCTTTATTTTAATCATTTGAAACATTTTAATTCATTTTGATTGGAATCTTTCTCAAATAGTCAAGAAAAAACTGATAAGTCGTTAAAAGTACGTAAGTGTTCTTACTCATAATTTAATTATTCACTGGAATTACGATTTTTATCGTGTACAATAAAAACAAGTATATAAAATTGATTGGGAAAAGGATTCCGTCCCCAGCGCTACCATTAACGTTAGTATCGAGGGCGCGAGTGCTGCCGGGTTTTAAGTACTCTGTCATGGTTATAAATTTCAGTAGATCAGCGTCTCTCAAACTGTGGGACACACCCCCTGGGGGACGCGATAAATCTTAAAAGGGGGGGAGTGAGCATATCGAAAATAAAAGATTTAAAAATTATTTACTGGAATGAAGTAAAACAAAATAATTTGACATTTTAAAAAAATACACATTTACACTGATATAATTTATATATCATCTGCGACATTACGTCATCAAAAATAAAAGCTTCTACTTCAAAACCTCATTAGAGCTATCTTTGATACTATAACCAAATAAAAAACATTTTATTTGGTTTGCAGTAATCCCATGACGAGAGATTTTTTTATTACGTTTTCGTTTCTAACCAAAAATACTACTCTTTGAGAGAAAAAACAAAACCCAGACTTATACTGTATGTTAGCTGTAGGCAGCAGAATGTATTTGCTGCTGTTTGACCTTCGAATTTACTTGTATGGTTAATTACATCCCTGCTCTTATGTATTTATTTTTTCATTTAGGGAAATTGTAAATAAACTATTTCTGCTGCGCTTTTTTCCTTGTAAAATATTTTTATGATTTTTGGAAAAGCACAGAAAGCACTTTGAAGGATTACTTGGCCAAGATTTATTTCTATGAATATTCACAAACATATAAAGCTTAATGAAAAACGTTTTACACAATTTTTTAGAACATCCATATTGTATTAAATACACTTTTAACCCGGAAGTGGTCACGCCGAGCACAGAGTGCACGTAATCGGTAATTCTGGCAAAACTGCTTAATTGTTACCAAAATGTCCCTGACACTATCCTCCTGTTTGACAGTCTTAACGGGAACTAAAATATATATTTGTCACATATCTCCCTCTTTTTTTGGAAGTGACAAACGTTTTTTTACAATCTTAAGGTACTTGTTTTGACCGAGTTCCAGGTGTGATCATTATTTTTTTCCAAAATATGTTCTGTGTTCATGCTATATTCTAAGGATTTTGATTGCCTTGTTATACGATTTATTGTTGCTTGGTAGATGAGCAGGTAAATGTTCGGTAAATGAGCAGAATATATATATATATATATATATATATATATAAAGGGCATCTTTGATCTCTGTTGAAGGAAGTTAAAACTAATAAAAAAAAGGGTAGAACCTGCTGAAATAATGCATATTAAAGTAAGTTTGAAAAAAGCGATGAACATAAAACGAAAGAAACATTTTCAAATGCTACCAAAAGAACTCCATCAAGTAAAATATGAAACCATAAGTATCAGAAGACATACTTTGCTTTGTAAAAAACACACAAGCAAGCAAAAGTTCAACATGCTATTTATCGAATCAAAAGATAGTAAAATTGCAATTACCTGAACAAAATATGACAGTTCTGCCTGCAAATAACATTCCTATAATGTTAGCGAAAAGTGTCTGCGATTTGTGTCTTTTTTTAAGGTCACGCACATTTGAAACATTTTAGTTCAGTTTTCTTGGATTTTTTCTTAAAATTATCAAAAAAAATTTAAAAGTCCTTGAAAGTAGGTAAGTATATTTTCTGTACATTAAATTATTCACTGGAATTATGATTTTTATTGTGTACTATATATATATATATATATATATATATATATATATATATATATAAATAATTATTAAAAAAGGATTGAGGTGACTCAATAAAGCCACTCGGACCATTAATATCGAGTACGCGCCTGCTCCCGGGTTAGTGGAGCACACAGGAATTTTTCAAGGGGGTCCGGGGTCAAAAGTTCACCATTCTTGTATCATGCTCCTTTTCATTTTGTCGATTTTCAGGAACAAAACACAGTAAAAAACTAATTATTGAATAAATAATTAGCATTAATTAATAAAATTAATCATTAATAACAAATACTTAATTAAATTTTACGCACTATTACTTAGAATTATAATCAATCGGAAAAAAAAAAATCAAGGGCTTTGGGGGACGGACCCCAGACCCCCTGTTGTGTGCATCACTGAGTCTTTTCATTTTAAATATTAAAAATAATACAATTATTCGGAATTTTATATTATTGTTCATTATTTAACATCAATTCTAAATGCTAATTCTGTGAGGCTTAAAATTACAGTTCGCTTAAAACTAATTATAATTTGAGCGATCATTTTAAAAAACCATTTTACATTTTTGTAAACATTGTCGCACACTTGGCTTTACTCTCCTTACAATTCAGTTATTATATCAATAATGTTTTATTTTCTTATAAATGAACTCGTGAAAAGAGCGGGTACTTCAGCCAGTATACTTTTAATGTATCAGTGCTGCACAGAGTATTTTATAACTAATTAATTAATACTAAATTAAGAAAAAATTTAATAAGTATATATATATTAGTGACTTTAAAGGGCTTGACCTGCAGAGCAAAATTTTTCAAAGGAATGCTTATGATTAGAAATGGACCCTCTGAGTTCTTTTTCTATATTTAGCTGATATCTATAGTTTGTCTTCTAAGCAGCCACCGCATTTTGCAATATGTTCCAATTTTGAAAATTAGAGAAAGGAAAAATAACATAATAATTATCCTATTACTTAAAAGTAACATATACATAATTTAGTATTTATGTTATTAATCTATACGGTTTATAATTAAGATTGCGTATTGTAGCGCATTATTACTGCATTCAGTACTTTATTAATGTAACGGGGCGCGCGACAAAAATTGTGATTGAAAAGGGGGCGCGAGGATTGAGAAGCACTGCAATGGATCCCTCTATACTTGTGAATAACTTAACAAAATCATTCCTTTTAACCCTGTAATGGGGATTTACAGAGTCTTTTCCTCTTGGGGAATCTTTGGGGCAATCAATTGAGTTATCTCACAGTCAAACCTTAATATTCAGATTAGTTAGAAGTTGAGGTTTAGTAAACGTGTAGAAAAGAAGAAGGAGGAAAGGAAGCAGAGGCTGCTGAACGCCGTGAGCTTATGATAAGGATCTGAACTTAGAAGCGTAATTACAGAACGGGCTTTATCGAGTCAAAGAAATTAATGAAGACTGAGATTCATAGGATAACTTTACTTAAAGTTATCCTATGATTCTCAATCTTAAGCTCCTTATCATAAGCTCACAGCATTCAGCATCTCAGCTTCCTTTCTTCTTTTCTACACGATTACTAAACCTCCAATATATATCTACTAACTAATCTGAATATCAAGGTTTCTTTTTGAGAGGGTTGGCTGTAAAATGACTCAATTTATGGCCTCAAAGATTCACCAAGAGAATTAGTTGGAAGACTCGGTAAAGACCCGTCACAAACCTTACAGGTCCACAAGGATTCTAAGAGTGAATATTAGTATGTAGTTGTATATTTTAGTTTTTTGAGCGTAAAACAAATAAATATCATAACAAAAATACAAAAGAGTTCGTAGCTTGTTAAGATCACTGTTCAGTTTCACCAGGTATTTGTTTTCATTGGCTCAAACATAGTTAAACCTCCATATAACGAACCTCTATGTTGTGATTTTCTCCATTTTAAGAACTTCTCTCTGGGACCAAGAACATTTTACTAATTTCTTCGTAAAATAATTTCAAATAGCGAAGAACATTTTCTACACTGCTGGCCACCGTAAATGCAACACCCTGAAGGAAGCATGCAAATAACATGAAATTTACAACATGCATTAGCAGAGATGAGATATGCAAATGATTAGAATTTCAGCACAAGCACACATCACACGCGCCTGTGGCGCCACCTCAAAGTGCTATTTAAGGCTTGGAGATTTCAAGTTCGGCAATTGGGTTTTTCTTGTGGTTCTTTCAAAAAATGATCAGTTATGTCTCGTAGAAAACAGCGATCAGCGTTTGATCAAGTATCCGAGTTCGACAGAGAAAGGATAGTGGCCTACCCAGATTGTGGATTATCTTTCAGGGAAATCGGTAGTCGTGTTGAATGAAACCAAACAACTGTAATGCGGATATGTAACCGTTAGATGCAGGAGGGTACGACGGACCAATGTGGTCGATCGCATCCACCTCAGTGCACCACTTCTCGTGAGGATAGGCAAATTGTGCACATGACAGTGACGGATCACTGAGTCACATCAAGAACCATAACACAATACATTGAGTCTGTAACGCATCATTCAGTGTCTGCGCGTACCATTCGACGCCGTTTACAGCAGAGTGGTCTGTCCGGAAGACGTCCTTTGCTTGACGCAGAACCACAGACGTCTCCACCGCCAATGGTGAGATAAAAGAAGGATGTGGGTGGCAGAATAGAATGAAGTTGTCGTTACTGACGAGTCACGCATCTGTCTGCAACACCACGATGGTCAGATTCGAGTCTGGAGACACCGTGGAGAGAGGACACTGAACAACTGCGTTATGCACCATCACACTGGTCCTGCACCAGGTATTATGGTATGGAGCGGTATTAGATATCACTCTTACACTTCTCTAGTACACATTGCCGGTACTTTAAACAGCCAGCGCTACATCTCCGAGGTGTTGGAGCCAGTTGTCCTTCCTTACCTTCAGGGCTTGCCCACAGCCATATTTCAACAGATAATGCGCGACTACACGTGACAAGCATTGACCAAAGGTTCTCCGTCAATCTCCAGATTGAATTACTTCCCTGGCCGGCTCTCTCTCCAGATCTTTCGCTAATAGAAAACATGTGGCCCATGGTTGCTCAACGTATGACCCAGATTACACCCCCAGCTGCCAAACCAGATCAAATTTGGCAACGTGGGGAAGCTGCTTGGTCTGCTGTACCCCAGAACACATCCAAAGTCTCTTTGAATCAATGCCGAGGTGTGTGGCAGCGGTGATCTCCAACAATGGCGGCTACTCTGGCTACTGTTACTGGCAGGAACCACACTTCACAAAAGTCTATAAATTGAATCATTTGATACTTGGTCAACATGTTATCAACAAAATAAATTTTGTTGTGCTATCTCTTGTCTTTCTTGGTGTTGCATTTACGGTGGCCAGCAGTGTATTTAACGAACTTTTTCTCTTGCCATTCTATTTTTTCTCCCCATTTTAAAATTATGTCAGGGCATTTTTTTAAATCATTCTTTGTTCTAGCACATTTTATGGTAATCAATGGTCTTGGACTACCAGGTGCCTAACTCACCTAGAACAATGAAAATACCGTAATTTTGCAAACAAAAAAATGTCGTGTAAAATTAACAGGTTTTAAAAACAGGGATTAATGTAGTAGTGTATGCTTTTAATTGCTGGCTGTAAAATAATTTATGTTTAAAATTACTCGTAGTCTTAAAATTAGAAAATTTCGTTTAAAAATTCATTAATTTTCATAAAAACTGTTTTTTAATATTGAAAATACAGTGTATTTCCTAAACAATGTTTTTTTACCTGTGTTCTCACAGATTTCTTTTTGATGGGTAAGATATAAAAAATGATTATGCATTTATTTTTTTTATAAAAAATATGAATAATTTATTTTTTTAAATAATGTATAATGTTTATGAATTTAAAATTTGTTTTACGTGGTCTTTAATGTATAATGAAAGATTAATCTGGCCTAAGGGGTGTTAAATTTCTCTAGAGGGCTGAAAATATAAACAATATTTAAATATATATAACTGTTTGAATCTAAAATTAAGTAATTCGAATCTTTTACATTATTTATAAAGGAATGGGGCTTCAAAAAAATGTAAAATATTTAAAATATAATCATAATTTTAAAAATTATAAGCATACGAAAATAAGAAACATTTCTATTAGAAATATTAAGTTTTACGTTGCGCATGTGCTATTTTCTAAAATAGTAGCTTTAATTACTAGCTATAAGTTTATTATAAAATTAAATGTATCCTTATTACACAGTAGTATTTTTATATATAAATAAATAATAAACTACATTTTTTAAAAAAATTTAAAAAAATTACATTTCCAAATTTAAAAAAAATTTTTTTAATATTTTTCAAATATTTTGAAATACAAAAGATATATTATTCTTAAATGATGTAGTGTTTAAACAGTATGATACATTTTATAATTCTATAAAGTTTTATACATCAAAGGTTACTATTTTAGAAAATAGCGCGCGCAACGCAAAAATTACTTAATTACTTTATTACAGAACTATTTCTTATTTTCATATGCTTATAATTTTTAAAATTATGATTACATTTCAAACATTTTGTACTTTTTTGAATCCACAATTCTTTGTAAATAACGTGTAAAAGATTCGAATTATTTAATTTAAATTGAAAAGAATTATACCTGTTTGAAAATTGTTTATATTTTCACCCCTCGAGACAAAATTAACACCCCTGGGACTTCTTAATGAATTTTCCATACAACGAATATTTTTCGGGATTTAGCGGAGGTCCGACTGTACTGTATGATGGTACGTAATTATACATACAGAATAGCATAAAACATGTGAAACACAGCTGTGTATTGTTATACGATACAATAAAATGAAATAATAACGGTATCAGTGAATGTTTCAATCATTGGCGCCTATTGATTTGACAGTTTTTGTGTTTTCTTCTCTTAAATGTTCCCGGTTACTCAATTGTTTTCGACAAACGCTTCATTTTGGCCTTCTGTATAAAAAATGCAGATAAAGCTATAATTAAATGGGTGTTAACTTTGTTTCGAGCTGAAAATATAAACAATTTTCAAATAGATGTAATTCTTTGAAATTAAAATTAAATAGTTCGATTATTTTACACATTATTTATAAGAAAATAAGGTTTCAAAAAAGTGCAAAATGTTTAAAATGTAACTTTAATTTAAAAAATTATAAGAATATGAAAATAAGAAATACTTCTGTAATAAATATTAAGGAAATTTTACGTTGTGCATGTTGTTTTCTAAATTAGTTGACACTTTGATGTATAATACTTAATAGGATTTATAAATGTCTCATACTCTTTAAACCCTACTTAATTTTAGTATTATATATCTTTGGTATTTCGAAAAATTTTAAAAGAATTGAAATTATAAAAATAAATTTTTAAATGTAATTTTTTTATTTTTTAAAAAATATAATTTGTTGTTCTATTTATATAAAAGAAGCTACAGTGTAATAACGATATATATTTAACTTTATAAATAAACCTATTACTTGTAATTAGAGCTACCATTTTAGAAAATTTCCAGCACAACGTAAAATTTCATTAGTATTTCTTTCAGACATATTTCTTACATTCATACGCTTACAATTTTTAAAAGAATTATGATCGTATTTTAAATATTTTACACTTTTTCAAGCCTCATTTCTTCATAAATAATGTGTAAAATAATCTAATTATTTCATTTTAACCTCAAAGAATTGATTTTAATAGAAAATTGTTTATATTTTTTCAGCTCTTGAGATGAAGTTAACATCCTTGAAACTCCTTAGTCGTGAGCAAAGAAAGTCTTAGCATATATATATATAATATATAAACCGCGACTTTATTTTTTTTATTTATTAATCGAATAAGTCTCTGTATTGAGGGGAAATAAACTTATTTCTCTTTTTTAAAAATAAAGCAGTGGGTATCGTTTTAAAATCATATGAACTTTAAGGCCGAATAACTTTTAAATTTTTTATGAGGGATCGAATATAAACGAAACTTTCTGGTATCCGAACACGTTCGGAGCATATTTTGACAAAATAACGTATTTAAACATTATAAATGCTTTTTAGCCGGATTAAAGCCAGAACAGAAGTTATAAGGACCTTAGCTGTTTATCTAGGATATAGCGGTAAGCTTGATAAATTAAACTTTAAGTATATATAAAGCATTTACTATTGAGATAGTATTCAATCTATAAATTTAGATTCAGTGGTTAGCTGCGCTATCAATTGGTAATAGTTGTTGCGTCGTTCTTTAACATACTCCTTAGATTATTCTTGTTGTATTGTGTTTAAACTAAGATCTTAATAAACAGATAAATAAACTTAATAAACTTTAGTAGTTCTTCGTTCCTCCCCAAGTCGCGTGGATAGTGAAGAACCGTTGCGCCCATCAGCGGGAACTTCACAACTTTTTGACAAAATAACACATTTAAAAGTAATAAATGCATTTTTTAAGACTCAATACCAATAAATACTAATATTTAACCAACAATATTTAAAATAAACTGCCTAAATTTCACAAAAATCGCAATTATAAACGAAATTTTAGCAATATTTTTGTAAAACTTCAAAGCAATTAGAGAAAAAAGTGATAAAATTATATTAGTAAAAGTATTACCAAAACAAATTAGATGCATTTGTCTAGAGATTGTACTAAAATTTTAATGTCTTACTAATATTTGAAAATTTTAGAGCTTATTGAGTAAACATTATAAGAAAAATCACATTCTTGATGAGACCATTATTTAAATAACAAACCCTAACTCAAAAATTATTCATGCAATAAAAAATATTTTAGTACATTCTCTAGAAAATAGCATCAATATCAAGTTCAAAAAGTTTTATAGAAATACATTCGTAATATTTTGAGTTATCAGACTCGCTATGATAGATTTTGAACAATTTAAATGTCCACTTCTGGTAGATCAGAGACACACTTCCGGTTTTTCTAACTTTTTAAAATTGATAGTAACTTGGTCTGTAGGTAGCGTAGAAACAAAACAAAGCATTTTTTGTAAAAAGCCAAAAAATAGTTCTATTCAATAAAATGAAAAACAAAAATATCTGTCTTGACCAAATTGGGCCATTTTCGACGTGTTCGGATACCTGCAAAATATTTTCATGTCTACGTTGCCATAGCAACCCTAATAAAATTTTTAAAGTATACATAATCGTTTGGCATTGCTTTACTCTTCATGCGTTCATTTATTTATTCATGAGCACGAATAGTAATCACGGAGTACGTGTTAAAGTTGCATAGTGAATAACTGTTAAATTTTAACATAGTGAAAAACTATTAAACTTTAACATAGTGAAAATGTGATCTTTATTGAAATTAGTCACAATTTGAGTCTATAGCTCGGGCACGATAACTTATCAACGGCTCAAGTACGCAAATGACGAGAGTCGAGCATGTCTATATAACTGGAGTGAAAAATTGACCACGATGACCGGGAAATTTAGGTTAATGAGTGAGTGAATGAAAAAAGTTGAGCTATTAAAGGTGCACTATAAGAAACACGAGGGCTATCGGCAACTGACTTCGCCATTTTGAGCCTCAGTCAAGGGACGAGGACGGCACTAAAGCTGTCCCTCCCTCCTTAAAGTTCTACACCAAGCCAACAGGAGAACTTTTAATCCCAACAGATTAAATCAGCTTGAGCCCCTCTGGACTCCTGCTGCTCTCGATTTGAACAGATCCCGGAGAGTCCGGGTTCATTACCAGTTGCCACCTACCGCCGACAACACATCTTATTCTTCTGAAGCACTAGAGCCGGCCAATGCTGTCTAAGTGAGCTGTTGTGGAGGCTATATTCTTCGATGGGTTAACTCCCAAGTCCTTCGACCGCTTTTATACTTTATCCATACAAATGTTGTTCATTGCAGTCAATAAGCCCAACAATAACTCATAGCTATAAGTTACTCATTTCTCTCTTTTTAAATCACGTTTTTAATTTTTCATTAGCATATTCCAAATTTCAGGTCAAGAAGATTTTCATTTCCTACCGTGTGATCATTGCGTTTAAGACTACGTTCGGAACCGTGAAAATGGATACTATGGATGATATCTAGTGTCACTTAGATTAGAAAACGTATTTGGAGTGGTTTCAAAAATATTATTACAATAAAAAAAAATGAAGTACAATAATTTGACAAAAAAAAAACAATTTTCAAAACATTCTCGTTTTATGAAGAATGTGCCTGTATATAGCTCAAACCTCTGTACAGAGGCTGAACTAGAATTTTTGAAACATATATCTTGGCAGTGCATTGATCCATTAAGAAATTTTAAGAAAAAAACGCCAATAATTATTTCAATGGGTAGTAACTCTGAAAATAGTGTGAATTTTTCAAAATTCCTAGTTCAGACTCACTGGAAAAGTCTTTACATAAGCAAAATATTATTATTATAGAAGCATTTTTTGTAAAAGGAGAACGTTTTGAAAAAAGATTATTTTAAGTTAATTTTTTGCCGAAATAGTATATTTAAATAATATTTTTTGTCATAGTGTCCTTAAAACAATTTTATACATGTGTTCTAATCTAAGTGACACTAAATATCATGAAAATTATCCATTTATGCGCTTTTTTAAAATCACGGTTCCGAACGTAGTCGGATACATTAAAGAAACTTTTATTACAGAGGGATTGTGACTGGTCTGTTCATGCTCTATAAAAGTACTAATCCTCTTGGGAAATATTGGGTCCTTAAAAATTATTACATTACAAAGCTTTCTCTCTATGAAGAAGACATGACCATGCAAATTAAGACTTGTATATAGAGTTGAAAATTTTAGGTTAAGGGGGGAGATAGGGTAGACTGCTAACGGGAGCAGTGATTAATTAAACTTCAAGTGAGGCGTAGATATTTAGTAGCTGATAGTTGTAATTTAAGCTGATGATATGTTACTTAAGAATTAAACTAGATTAGGTAACTAAGTAAAAGCTATTCAGTGTTCTAATTATTTAAAGTCTTGATAATGGGCTCAATTCATGTGACGTGATAGTCACATGATAGTGAAAGCCACGTGATTCTAGCCAATCAATTCAAAAACTCATGCGACGTCATAGTCACACGATAAAAACTATCTAGTGTTTCTAGATAATCAGTTCACGCACTCCGGTTTTGCTCTTTGCAGAAACTTTCTCTTAAAAAGTACATATGTATGCAAAATGCATTTTATTTAAAAGAATAAACATAAAATATGATTTTTTTTAATTTAAAAAAAATTCTTTTTGAAGAATTTATTTTTAACATTTAAACATCTTTACCGAAATATGAAATTTGAAATTTTATTTGAATTTTACAAATAGAACAAGTACAATTAGTTTAATGTTTGCTTTGAATTCAATGAAAAACACGTGATTGTTTTTATCGTGTGTTGTTTGCTGTTGAGGCTAATGCCACCTGTCTGACGTAGTCAGAACGAGGCCCACGAAATTCATCGTGGCAAGGGGCTAGAAGTACGCCTATCATTGGCCTAGATCTTGAGCATCATACAGGTGACAGTACGAATTAGCTCGGCAAAATTCCCCGAAGGGATGATAGATGGCGACACCCCCTATCTCCACCTCCCCAATTTTGCCATGGGACTGGAGCGTAACGAGCACGTACTCCGTGCGTACTCGGTTTTATCATGTGATTTCATGAATTGAACCCATTGGGTGCATCTCTTAACTTTGGTTCATTGGATTTGTGTTGTTGTTGGTACTATGAATAAATTGAGTTATTTTGAGTAACTCTTTCTTCCGTTTATACCACTCCTTTAGACGCGTCGGGCGGATCTTTACAAGGGTGACAAGAGACGTCTTTTTATTTGTATTTCTTGTTTTAAAATTGATCTTAGAAGCATGTTCTGAATTAGAACACAATTACAATTCTTTGGTGATCAATTCTTATAAAATCTTGATAGCAATGTTTTTTTTTAAAAAAATGCTCTTTTCTTAAAGTAAAAATTTGAAATGTAAATCGCATTCATATAAATTTAAACAATGTATTCTGACTATTCCAAAAATAATCTCTCGGGCCACAAAACTTTCGTTTCGGAAATGAAATTCCAATTAAGAGACAGGAAAGGGGAGAAGAAGCGACAAAAGAAAAAGAAAAGAAAATATCTGAAAATAAAAACCCAAATTAACAAAAGATCCAAAAGAGAGGAAATAATAAATAAGACATTTCCCTACCCCTTTCCATCTCTAAGGACTTCTCTGCATCATCGTTTTTCGATCGGAAAGAGATTTCAAAAGAAAAACAAAATTTACATTTACACCATTTCTACACCCTCCCCCTTCTCTCTTTTACCATACCCTGGTTCGTTTGCCTGTAAATCGAAAGCACTGGCTGTGCTTTCAGTACAAAAGAACTCCAACCACCACCCCTTTTGCACCCCTTCTACGGATACGTGCCCATTTTCCTTTTTTTTTAACACTCCGTTACACATTTTCATATTTTTTAAGAAAGGAGAACTAAAAAAAATAATAATAAAGATTCTCCAAAGATTCATCGCTATTTCGAGGTAAAATCCTCACACGCGACGAAAACCCCTGCGAAAAAAAAATTATTCTGCCGTTTTCTTTGCTTTTCCGCAATATCTTCCTTTTTTTATTTTTGTACAATGAAAAAACCTTTGTTCATGAATAGGAATGGAGCTCGACGCTTCGATGTGTTAAAAAATGCAGTATGCAAATCTTCCCGGCCAAAATAGAAAGGGGGAGGAGTTGTTATTTTTTTTCTTTTTGTCATCATTATTATTATTAATATGAACGCTTGCGTGCGTATAACTGCGACCGAAATACAGGGATAAAAAAATGAGATAGATGGCTAGAGAAACTGACTGCAAACAATAGCAGAATGGGAGGTATGAAAACTAAATGAATTTGTCAGCGGCGTACGTGGAAGTTTAGCCATGATCCAACACTGCCTTCAACTGAAAAGAGAGGGGGGTTGGACTGGTTTTTAAATTATAGAATGTAAAAGAAATCAATTTTTTCCCCGTTTGAAAGAATAACATTTTTTTATGCTAATAAGAACCAACCCAAGGGATGGGCTTGCTTTTAATAACCGAGGTGTAATTTTCGAGATTTTGAAATGCCATGAATTTTAAGGAGTTGTAATGGTAGGTAAAAATATGAGAAAAGTAATATTGTGGAAAGAGTTTTAATGGGATTTAAATGTAAACGGTTCGCCATTTTTCACTCTTCAGTAGCTACTGGCACAAAAACTCACGGCCCACTTTTATCACAATGGTTGAACAAATTTTAAAAAAAAGATATAATGAATTCCAGAAACATCTTGGAACCCAAATACGTTGCACCTGAATGAATTGATAATAAATTTCTTTGATAAAAATATATCATTAGCATAATTTGATCCTTCATGCGTTAAAAATATGCATACCTTATAAAAATCAAATAATAAAGTCATTATATCGAGAAATGATTTTAAAATGAATTGTAAATGCAGTGAAGACGTGGCTAAATAGGAAAACAAGCGTTCTGCAAAAACTGTTTTCAAATTAATAATGTTTTATGACTTCATTCATTTCCATATAATTATCACTACAGACAGAAATAAATTTTAAATATTTTATCAGCATATTTTCCATTCAAAACACTTACTGGTATAAATAACCTACTAAGGCAAGCATAAATTAATTTCTGGTATTTTAAATCATCAAACTAATATGCAGTATAATAACTTTTATGAAATTTCGATTATTCCTGAATAGATAAGCAAAATACAGCATTTTTATGTATGTAATAGCTTGATATTTATTATTATTCATGTAACTTAATCTTATGTATATTTTTTCCTCTAAATCAAACGGTGACCAACCCAAGTGTCCTTGCAGCCATTTCTGAAAAACGTTATAATCCCGCGGGTCGCATACAAAAATTTATATCTTTATATTAGTTTGGACCCATTGCAAATATTTATTGGAGTGAAAACTTAAAACGGAATGAATTATTATTATTAGCTTCATTCTTTTTCTTGTACACAGACATAGATAGTATAATAATTATAATGCAATGATCAAATAAGGTTTAATTTATTTAAATAATGACATTGGTTTCACATCTCTTTCACTCAGTTTTTGTACATTGATCTCAACACGTGTATTTCCACATCGAAATAGATGCTACAAGATTAAGCGCAATTTATGTTTGATAAACTTCGCTTTCAAAATGAACGATTCGCAGTTGTATTTGAAAAAAAGTTACTGGAATCAAACGTGATGCTGCGGGGTATCGCTGAAATGCAATACTGACCCAGTCTAAGTATCTATAAAAACAAAAGTAACGTGATAAAATAGAAACAATCATTGGGTTTGTTGCAAAACACTACACTAAAAACAAAAATATTGCACAAAATAATCGTATTTTTGAAAGCTGTAAAGAATCTCACAAGGTTACTCAAAGCGGGCCACATGCAGGCCACGGGTTGGCCACACACACACACATCTGCTCTAAACCATAACTGTGAACACCCTATTTCGAAACGCAAATCTCCTTTTATTTCTCATCAAAAAAATTAAACATTATACTTTAACAGATTTATTCGTTATTCTTCGTTAAACCTTTAACTGGTTTGCCCGTACGGGCTGCCGAAAGCTGGCCACAATCGGTTTGCCCGTACACCGTATGGGCACTGATATTTTCTTCTTTCTTCCTTTGACTTTCACACATTTTTCATTCTTATAGGGAAATTCTTAGTACTAGTGTTTTTAAGAGATGGTTTGTCCATCGTACTGGAATAGTTCTCATCCGGGACTTTCTTTGTGAAGAAGCATGGAATTTATCATTAAAGACAGGCATTTAAATCCTTGAAAATATTCGATAAAGAACACGGATTGGCAAGGCAATGTGTAATTTGTGTCTTGAGAAGAAATGAAAACTGAAAGATCATCCAAAAAAGCCGATATTATGTCTGTCCCCATTGCTATGCAAGACTCCCCATGCTTCAAATTGTGTGTGCAGATCTACAGTATTCCCCATCGAACATAAAAAGAGGTACGAATATGAAACTTTTTTGTAAGTATGAGAGTAATTCTTTTTGGATATGTAAAATATTCTTCACGGCATGCAGATTGTATTTATAAAAAGCAATAATTTTTTGTGTTTCTCAATTATAAAATAAAAAATAGTGCGAAAACTTTAAAATTGAAAATTCTTCTATTTTCACATTATGTTAAGCATTATACTTTAATACATGCAATAAAAAGTGCCCTTTTTTGGAACATGTTGGGCAAAAAAACGTATGCGTGATTTATAGTAAGGGTTATGTTAATAGTCTTACTGAGCTCTCTGTTTCCCTAAAGCACTTGCATGATTTCTAAAAATAATATTTCTTTCCATTTGAACACAGGATCATGTTTTTTCCACCATATTTTTCCCAAGTTAATAAGTTTTGTAAAAGGGATAAATTTCTGTCTAGATTTTTGAGACACTTGAGAAGAGAACGTGCTGAATTCTCTATTATGATCATAAAATTACTTAAATAAGCGCCGATTTAATTAATATCCAGAACTTTCAACTGCAACCACAAAATGAATACCCTCATGTATTATATATATATATATATATATATATATATATATATATATATATATATATATATATATATATACACTACTGTAGCTAATTTATTTTTAACCTATACTGTCAGGTTATACTTCAACTTTTGCTTTGCTTCTTTAGATTTATAGTGATTTTGTACATATACAGTGAAAGTGTCGCTTAACACGAAATTCAGGTAACTGAAATATTTTTTCATGTTAAAAGATTGTGCAAAAATGAAATATATATTCAACAAAATTAAGTTTATTAGTATGCATATGTATTTAATAAAAATGAATGAAATAGAAACATTCTCAAGAGCTTAATGGAATTTAACACAAAATTGTCGTTTTTTGAAAAATAAAACATTGAGTTTTGGAAAAATCATCAATTTTTGTTTGCATGGTTTTTAGCATCAAATTGTTCTATGTCGTCCATTTTGTTATTCATTTCACCATTGGAATGTGCGTTTTACTGACTGCTACTTTGAATTCTTCCGATAATACAATAGGGCAGTCCAATCCAACTAGTGTTTTCCGTATTTTGTTAATTAACCGAAGACAAGTCTTTTCATGTTAAGCGATTTCTGTTTCGTTTTAAAAGAGAAATGTATGAAAATACATAATATTTTATTGGAACCATTGTGTCAATGATATTTTGCGTTAACCGTATTTCACTGCACTTCAAAAATCCTAAATTAAGACTATTTACAGAAATCTTACATATACATAGACAAAATAGCATGATAAAATAATTTCTCATAAAAAGAGAATGTTTTGAAAATGTCATTCTTTCTTCATTTTTTTGCCAATAAATTGCATTTCAGTAGTTTATTCTTGTAATAATATTCTCAAAACAATTTTATATGTGTAATCTAATTCGAGTGACACTAAATATAAAAAAAATCTTTTATACGCTTTTTGAAAAACGCAGCATCGAAAGTAGTTATTTGACATCAATGTAATAAACAATAATACGCGTAAATGAAACCAAACGCGCTTTGAACAAGCCATAAATACGCGACCAGCCTTCTTTTTAATTCTCTCAAGCACCGCAATCCATTAAAATGAAATTAAATATCCTTTCACTAATGTAAGAGCTCCTTTTTTTTCACTCATTCATTGTCATTTAGCCACAACAATTACCGAACCCTTTACTTTTTTTATCGGATCAGCAAGCCTTAAATAATTACCACTCCACCTCAACTTCCAACGTTTGCGGTCTCAAAGGCAATCGGTTGGAATTCCCAATTCAAATGGATCAGGGGGTGTAATCGCAGAAACACAATACTATAAATATCGAGGGCAAGCATGTCGCGTGCGTTCCTAGCCCCCGATTACGCGCTAAATAGCATGAGGGGGAAATCAGGGAAACACGAACATTTTATTTTCCTTTATATCTCCTCCTCCCCCCCCTTTCCCAACCCTTTTCATATTTAAGCCTTCTTCTATTTCAGACCGGTGAAGGCGGAAGACATTTGCAGCAGATCATTTTTCAGAACATATATTTTAAAAAAGAATAGTAAAAATAATAATGGTAAAAAAAGAGGTGGGTGCCTTATCTGGGGTTCCACGAACAGAAGCTCCATTAAGGTAGCACTATCTCTCTTTAAAAGCCCTGAGGTATCTCTCTCAACTCTTCTTGGTACCTTGGATGGTCGGTGTTTGTAACGCCCGCCATTTGAATAATTCTAATGATCACCCCTTCCGCACCCTCTCCTTTTCCCTACAACACACAAGGGGGGTATCTCTGGAAATAATCAAGTAAAAAAAATTTTAAGTTGAAAGTGAGGGGAAAAATAATTTTAAAAACATTTTAGTTTTTGTTGGGAAAAGAAAGGGTAGACGCATCATCAATTCTTTCTTCCCTTGCTAAAATTGGCGATAAAAATGTCACTGTGCAAGATCATTTTTTATTATATCTTTACTCCCTCGCTCTCTTTTTTTACCTTGATAAGTTTACAAGATCGATGTCGGAAGACAAACGATTCCTCAGCACCTGAATATTAGCTAGGGCGGACTATCACGGGAAAAGATACCGTTTTACAGAGGCGAGGGTGTGGGAAGAACTAAGACATTTTCTGCGAGTAAAAAAAAAAACTGGAGAGAGAAAAGAAATCTGTACCTTGGTCTATCTTTCTCGGGTCATCAGCGCCGTTTCGTGTCCCACCAATAAAGCACAAAAGACGCACGCCAAATCGCGCCCCCAGGGCCCAAATAAGGCCCTATCTGGGAGTTACCCACCTACTTTGCGCCCCGAAGCCATCGTTATGGATGATGCGCCCCTGCGATAAGGTCCAGGTAAAAATTGAAAATAATAATAATGATGGAGGGAAAAAAGTGACGCTGGGAAGGGAGAAAATAAACACATAAATAAAAGGATCCCAGGGAGCAATAGACGATATTCTCGTCGTGGAGAGGGAGGAATTTATAGCTCGGCACACAATTTCGAGTCCTTTTGTCGCTCCAGAAGAGGGGTTTGCCATTCTTGCTGCAAAGTGTCCTTGGATGCACGGCGGTCACATAAAATAACACTCGTCCGGGGCGGCTATTTAGTTCGCCGCCCTTTTATTTCGCGCCGCTTCTTTTTTTATGTGGCCCTCTCCTTGGAAGATAGCGAAAGGTAATATCCTTGCTCTCCCCTACACAGTGGTGGGACACAGGGATTTATACAACCTTCCTTCCCCGGAAAGCAAAACGGTATTTTTAAGAAGTTCGAGTTTTCTATATTTCTTTTCTACTTTTGTCGGAGGTTTTGATAAACAATGAATGAAGGGGAGTTTGAATTAATTTTTCCTCTTAGTAGAACAGGGGTGTCCAACACACGGCCCGCGGGCTGCATGTGACCCGCCAGTACGTAAATTGCGGCCCGCCGACTCTTTTTTAAAAAAATTTAAATATCAGATTTTTAAAGTTTTTTCATTTTGAAATTTATTTGGGGGAAGTTTATATATAAGTATACATATATAAAAATCTACAACGTATTTGCCTGTTACCTTATCTTTTTTTAAAAAATAAATCCTTTTTGATAATAGAAATGTCCTTTAGATTAAAATAGATTTATATTTTATCAAATAGTTACATTTGATTTTACTATAATAAATTACTTTTAAAATAAATTTCTCTCGAATTGCATTATACATCCTTTACTATGGATGGTACATGATTCTCTGCGTGTGCGACTTTCATTTCTCCTCATCCTTTTCTGTTTGAAGTGCCCAAAAAGCAAGAGGCAGTCAGAGATGTTTTTAAAGTTTAAAAAAATTCAGGATGGTTAAGATAAAGGGCGATGTACACTTAATCGTTTGCGAATTATAGTACTATCAAATTTCAACAATGAGTAACGAAAGATCAATTCAATAGGAACACCGTAATTTTCAAGAAACTGGCAACTGGAGTATTTTAAACATTATTTGATCATTCCATTATTATATTATATAAACATTATTATATTATCTATGTCTGTATACATGAAAAATAATGAAAACAATCATAATTCATTCTGTGTTAAATTTTCACTCCAATTAATGTTTCTGGGTTCCAAATCTGATGTAAAGGTACATATTTTTATGTGTGGCCCGCGAGATTATAATGTTTTTCCGAAGTGGCCCGTAAGCTCATTTGGGTTGGACACCCATGTAGTAGAGTACTGGTTTCAGAACCCGGCTGCTCGCTCTTTAACCCGTTAGTAGACGCGCACTTGATATTCATGCTAATGGCGGTGACGGAGTCACTCCAATCCTTTTTTTATAATTATTTTCATTGTACACGATAAAAATCGTAATTCCAGTGAATAATTTAACTAAGAGAAGGTATACTTACTTACTTTTAAGGATTTTTTAATTTTTCTTTGATAATTTGAGAAAAAATATCAAACTGAATCGAGAGATGTTTCAAATGTGCGTTACTTTAATAAAGGACACACAAATCGCGGACACTTTTCTCTACCATTACGGGGAAGATTATTTTCAGGTCATATTTTGTTGAATTGACCGTAGTTTTATTATCGTTAGAGGATCTACAAATAGCATATTGAACTTTTTCTTGCTTTTTGACAGAGCACAGTGTGTCTTTGGCTAAATATCTTTCTTGTTGGAGTTTTTTTAGTTAGAATTTAAAAATTTTCCTTTTAACTTAAAAGTTTCATGTTCATCGCTTTTCTCAAATTTACTTTCGCTATCATTATTTCAGCAGGTTCTTTCCTTGCTTGATCAGTTTCAACTTCCTTCAGTAGAGGTCATAAATGTCCATTTCTTTTTTATATTCTCCTCATTTATATTTATAAACCATAATAAGTCGTAGAGCACAGCAATCAAAATCACTGATTTATTCACAGGGGGAAAATGTAGCATGTTCATAAAAAATATTTTGGAACGAAAGTGGTTGCATAGGGAACTTAGACAAAACAATTGCAAAAGGAAAAAAAAATCTTGTCGCTCCGAAAAATGCGGGTAATATGTGACAAATACATTTTAGTTCCCATGAACACTGTCACATAGAAGGATACTGACAAGGTCATTTGTAACCAGTAAACAGTTTTCCCAGAATTAACGATTTCGTTAGCCTGGCATGACTCTATGCCCCGCGTGCCCGTTCCCGGGTTAAAATCTACATATGAGGCGTGTCCGGAAACGAAGTAGTGTTTCGTACTACCAAAGTTCAATACTTGCGTGCACATGTTCTGGTTAATTGTCCAGTAATGTCATTACATACTGATTGAGTTGTCAGTGAGCGTTCAAAATATTTAAGACAACTGCCGATCTCATCGACTATGGAGTGCATTCTGTAATCCCTATTTTGAAAGCAACGAAAATGCCGATAAACTGGTGAAAGAGGCATGAAATCCTAAGAATGACAACTTTCTCAATGTTACCTTATAAGAGGCAAATGCTGTCACAAATTTCAAATTGAGAGAGAAATCAATTTTTGTAAAGCATCATCTGTAATAGTGGATACCACCTTGTACCAACCTTATATATTTATGTTTTCTCCGTATATTATTTATATATTCCCCCCCCCCAAACATAAAGGTTTTTTTTTTCAATAATAATAAAAATTAACTTCAAAAATCACCAATAGATGGGAGCACCTTTATACGGGATGTTACAGACAAAATTCATTATTTAAAGATATACATATTTAAATAGTGCTACAGTGAAGAAATACTGGTACCTAATTGTAATATTTCTTTTTAAAAAAAGTGGTTGCTAAAACCGGACAACATAAAACACAGAGAATAATATCTAAATAGGAACTATATACGCAGTAGATGTTAAAAGGTAATATACACACACAAACACATATATACATAATTGTTTTTTATACATAAGAAATTTAGAGGATTTTCACATTGACGAAGGCAATGTGAAACTTTTGTAAACGGGTCCTGAGCTCTTTTTCAAAAGCAAGCTCCACCCGCGATCTTTTTAAGTACACCAGCGGTTCTCAAACGACGGGGCACGAGTATAGTGAAAAGTCGAAAACAAAAGACTATTTTAAAAGATTAATTTATTGAAAGTAGGCAAACAAAATACATTCTGACATAATAAAAAATTACAAAAAACTTTTACACTCATAAATTTATCAGTACTGCGCGCAATGTATTTCATAATTAATTGAACAATGCTAAGTTAAGAACAAGTAAATAACTACATGGGATTCTCCCATGGTTGTCATATAACTTGTTCATAACTAAGTGAAGAACAAGTTTAATAATTATCAGTGACCTCATAGGAGTGAAATTATATGCGAAAATTAACACTTATCTACATAATTTGTACGGTTTATAATTAATCCCTTAAATGCGTGGTGTATTGGGGGAAGAAAAGAAATAAAAATAAGAAAATCCTTTTAAATAGGATCCAAGGTCATTTTATTGCATTCCAAGGCCTGGGGAATAATTTTATAGAAAGCAGTGAATAGAAAAGTTCGTATTTCGTCAAGACGTATATATTCATCGGGGGAATTTGCGCACTGGCTGAGTGAAACGTTTATATATGCCGGCAGCACTTAAAAAGTAAAAGTGGTATTGTGTAGCTTTAGCTCCAGAGTATCATATTAACGAATTGAATGCATTGTTATTGTATGGAGGGGGCGCGATGAAAATTATAGTTGAATTTTTGACTGCAACCCCCAATCTCACAAACTTAAGCACAAATTAACTGCCGTCCTTTGACTAAATGAGTAATGCAGGAGTACTAGCGGTAGGCCTAGACGTCTACATAGACGACTTAATAATGCAATCATGCCACTGTTGCCTATTGTCCTGTGGTACGAAATTCCCGTTTTATTTGGAGAAGATATCCGAGAAAAATGAAACAACTTAGGTCTCACTAAGATCCTTCAACTATCGGAGCTTGAAATTTCCGTCATGAAACATTGTTACGCTATCATTCAATTCCTACTATTACTTCACTCTCTCTCTCTCTCTCTCTCTGTATATATATATATTATCTTGTTCAAATTTTCAATCGTTAATAAAATACTTTCTATTCATCCATTCTAGTTCAAATAAATTTTTTTAAACTTGTAGTGAATGACACTAGATGTTGTTACAGTTTTTCAAATATTAATTCATTAATTAAATTTTATTTAATTTTAAATTTATTCTGTGTTATTTCTGTCGAAGATACAACTGGCTGAAACAGATGGCCCCAGTACATTTTTTTAATGAAGTAGGAATGGACTTTAAAGAACGCGATTATGCATATCTGAAATTGTGTACATATTGGAGTTTTAGTATTCGCGTGCAGTTCTAAGAGGTTCTAAGAGAAGAAAGTGCTAGGAGAGTTCTATGGGTGGGGGTGTTAAGTGAAATTCTGAGGGAGAGTACTAAGTGGACTCGAATCCCGAAGATTATCCATTTACCAGATCAAGTATTATATTGACGATATAAGGACTGGTAACTGTTCGCCGTGGATTAGCGGTAAGATATATTACATTAAACTTTAATACTAGAGCGGATTCTAGTAAAGTTAGGGAATCACATCTTTAAATATAGTTTCGGTGGTTTATTGTGCTATTTGTTAAAATTGCAGTTTATATCTCATCATACCTGATCATAAGCCTCCTAGACTTGTGTTGCTTTGCTGAATATAAATTGAGATAATATTTTTTAAACTACTTTTAGTATGGAATCTCTCAGTGGTCAATCTTTTATCCCCTCAAACTTAGGTCACGTGGATGATGAAGAGATGATACCCGCAGCCCGAGGGCTATCACAGAGTGATGAGAAATTTCCTTTTTGTGTGTAATACTTGTGTTCCTACTCCTAAAAAAGTATCAATTATGCAGAGTGAACCGAAAGTCTTGTCCGGATTTTAAATATTTATTGGACTCAATCTACGATATAATTAGACGCATGTGTTTGTTATACATAGAGAGAGAGAGTCCTAATATGATTTTTATAAGACCATTTCTCTCAGTACATTTCAATACGTATCCCCTTATTACCTCGGAAAATGTCTATAAGTGATATTCCAGTTCCCGCCAAATTTTCTTTAACGTGCCTTGCACTTTATAAGTAAGCAATATGTGCTTTTTATGAACCTTTTTTACGATATTTGAAGTTCATGTGATGCTTTACAAGTTGATTTTGTAGAAATCCGTTTAAAAGTTTACCGAATGAGTTTGACAGTTGCATCAGTCACATTAGGATTGCGACTTCTGTTTCTTTAATCATTTCATGTCTACGTTTTATTGATTTTGTTTCTTGTTTCCATAACAATGTCGAAATGTACGCTGAACATTTATGGGCGAATCACACATCGGGCTTTCTCTTGAATTGAAGGAGTCATTTTTCCTAATGCATTTACAAAAACTGCTAAAAGTGGCCTATCCAATAATACAAAAGTTGCATCAGAGTGAAATTCGCTTAACGCGAAAACGCTTCAGACGAACACGAAACAATACAACGGGCCCGATAAACTACTATGGGTTTTCATCATAGGAGCCGTATCAATGGTACTGGGACCCAAGCTACAGGGCCACCAAAATGTGTAAGCAAGAGGTTACAAAATGTTAAGGGGCCCAAAAAAAAGACTTCAAGGACGTTTGATACAGGGCCCGCTAACGCCAGTGATTTTCATGCCTGTTTTTTTTTTCTCTTAACGTGAACAGAAAATCGCACGGAAAGATTTATCTTCTAGGAATGAACAAAGTACGGAAAACACCAGCCACGCATCTAAGAGGAGTGGGAAATGACAGGGGGCTAGCTTGGCTTTGAAATACCCTCGGAATAGCCTGTGACACGAGACAATGTTGTTTAGCAAAGCTACTTACACCTTCCACCCCTACAAACATCCCACAAAAACATCCAAAATGAGGAACCTCATGAAAAAAAATTATGCATGGTTATTTAGACGCAAATTCCAATGGTGAAATGAATAACAAAATGGATGGCATAGAACAATTTGTTGAAACAAAAGACGATACAAAGAAAAATATCAGATTATTTTCCCAAAAACTTAATAAATGTTTTGTTTTTCAAAAAACTTATAATTTTTTGTATTAAATTTCATTAAGTTCTCGTTAATGTTTTTGTTTCATTGATTTTTATGAAATACATGCATATATACATATGTATGTAAATAAAATGTGCTCTAATAAACTTAATTTATAGTTAAGTATATATATATATATATATATATATATATATACGTTATTATTATATTATATATATATTTTTTTTGTTGTTGTTTTCTTTTTTTTTCCAATATCCTTTAACACAAAAAAATATTTCAGTCCCCTCAGTTTCGTGTTAAGCGATTTTCCCTTTAAAGAATTTTTATAATTAAGGCAAGCCTTTTGGTTCACCCTGTATTTCTTCAGAAACAAGAATTTCGATTTCCAAAGAAACTGATGCTAAAACTGAATAAATAAGTTCTTTAACAAATCATTTTCTTGAAAGGGAAAAAAATTTTTCTTCCTTTTTATAAGTTTGATATTTCTCTTCAAGATCTACTACCTGTGTACTTTCTGACACTGTTTGCAAAGTCTTTCATCTTTTTTCAAAAGCCAAATAACACATCAGGGAAGAGGACTTGACGCGTAAAAATAGAGGTTTCGATTCGCAGAAATACGATTGCGGTTACAGCAATAAACCATGACAATAATTGCTGTACAAGATCACCGCCTCTTGGTGTGTGTGCACTAAGGTTCCTTTGATCCTTTTCACTACTGCAATAGGGACGATAACTTTATGAAGGGGAGCTTTTGCGATCTGACAATTTTTTTTTCTTCCAAAGGTGAATACGTGACAAGTTCCCCTCTGTCGGCACCGTGTGAAGTGGACAATGGCGGAAATGTTGAAAGCAATGAGGCGTGGAGAATCGAATGGGAAAAGCATAGAGAGGTGTCGGGAATCACGCCCGGGCAACCCCCTTCTGTGGATGGGGAGGGAGGATCCAGAACAACCCCTCGATGGCGTAATGATAGCGTAATTGAGCCCACAGGAGGGAGGCGTATGAAAAAACACCTCCTGTCAATGTGTGAATGGGGGGAGCTTCATTTCACAAATACCCGCTGAAATGAAGTCCTCAACCCACCTGCTGATTTGTCACCTTTTATCAATGGGGGCGAGGCGTTTCGGTTGCCGTTAAGTCAACACCGAGGGTTTTTCAAGTTCTGAAACCTCTTTTCATCTTTCGGATTTGGATGCAACCCAGATATGGTGGTGTGGAGTGCCTGTCAAAGACCGAAAAAAGCAGAAGGGAACAGTAACTTAACGCGTTTTGGAATTTGATAGGCTGCGTGAAATTTTACAGATACAATTGTAGTTTTGTGAAACGCTTTTGTATTCCTTTTCATAAACTACAATGTTATCGTTTCCTTCAAGTACAGAGGAGGGGAATCTCTATTGTGTATTATTAGTGTGTGTAGGAAACCTATGAGAGATATCCAAATTCTAATATTACACCAATGTTTCTCAAACTTTCAATGCTTGCGACCCAATATTCATCGCGCCCCCCTTCCAACAATGTATTGAGAATTCAATGATACTATACTTTGAAGCAAAAAAATCTACAATGCGACTTAAACCTCTTAAGTGTACCAGCATATATAAACGTCTCGATCAACCAAAGCGTTAATTGCCAATGGCGTATATATACGTCTTTTCGATTTACGATCTTTTCTGTGCGCTGCTATACATAAAAAAATCCAAAGGCTTTGGAATGCAATAAGAAGGCAGTGTCTGCGAAGGATTTTAAATAATTGGCTTATCGTGAATTGCACTCCCCATCTACGCATGCGTGTGTGGTGGCATTGGGAAGCGAAGCACGTGACTTTAAATCAACAGTTAAATTTAAACCGTGCACATTATCAAGAGAAGTGTTCATTTGGCAAGCCCATTGGTAATTCTAAAACTTGTCTGAATTAGTATTGTAAAATATAAGTTGTGCATTACCGATAGATTTAAAAGTGTCAGTGTAAATGCGTATTTTGTTTATTTAATTTCAGTAAATAAACAATTTTTTTAAAATAATCCTTTGTTTTTGACTTTTCAATAGGCTCGCCACCCCCTCGTCAACGCCACCCTAGGGGGCGCGCCCCACAGTTTGAGAAACGCGTCAAGTTTTATAAAGTGCATTTAACTCACTCATTTCTAGATTGCAACTTTAGGCGCCATTTCTCGCCGACGCTTGGAGGAATCGTTACGCAGGTTTTATCTTTGTGTTCCGCTCAAGATTTTGAAAACGTCCTGAACTCAAATGGCGTACTTTTTGATTTACTGAGGTTTTCAACTAGAGGTGCGACTTATTCATTATGAATCGAGCAACTGTGATCAAACGCGAATAAAACGTATTCTAAAATTTACGCTACCCGTGTTAAATAAATACAGTCGGACCTCGATTTAAAGAATTCATCGGGATCGAGCATTTTATTCGTTGTATAGGGGTTGTTCGTAATATCGGGGTCCAAAAAATACATTTTTTTTTTGCACTTACTGTTCTGGTAATTCTATAATAAGTAACAAAACAAAAATATCCATCGTTAGAAATTACGCATTTTGTTTTAGCGGCTAAAAATACTGTTACCGATTATTACTCACCATTTAATGGGAAATTTTAAAGTACAGCCTCATTGATGTTTGACACCCTATTTGAAAGAGTTCTTTTTCGACCTTATGCAAAGAAGAAAATATTGCATCCTTTACCTCTTGTTTCCTGAAGTATGTTTTAACAGTTTCCAAACAGTGTAAAGAATTAGAAAATGTAACAGTTAGAAGTTTCATTATCAATTCCTGCATAATTTTCTGCATTTGTTTCCGGCAATCTACCATGTTTGGCAAATTTCCTGCAAAGCCGTACGCATAAAAAAACCACATGTTTCTCATAAAAGTGAAACCAAGCGCTAAAATATCTTTAGGCTACACGAGATATTGCAATACCGGTATATCGGGATACCGAATACCGGTATTTTGAGCCATTTGTACAAATTTGTAATACCGGTATTCATAAATTTAAATATTGGTTTTTCGGTATTTACTAGAAGTTTTTTGTTTCTACTATATATTCAGAGATCGCCAACATAGCAAAATAGTATACTTTTTCTTATGTTTCCCTTAAATCCCCTACCTCAATCTAGCACAATCTCATGGGTTATTCAACAACATGTTATTGGATGCATCACATATAATGCAATATACAAACACAAATACAAGTAAAGAAATACAATATGCAAAGAATATACTAAGATCAAATACAAAGTGCGAAGAATATACACAATACAAAAGAAATCTTAAGTCAATAGCATGCAACGAAGTATCACATTGCATAAAAAAAGACATTTTGTATAAGTTTAATTTGAGTATAATATGTTTCTTGTTATAGAGAGATTTGTCGAATGTGTTTTTGTATGTAGCATTATGAAAAAACATATACAAGGGAAAAAAAATTTAGTATATATATTAATATGCATTACATTATATTATACATATATTAATAATATATATATTATAATATCTAGGCGGGAGAGATACAGGAAGAAATTATACTACATGTACTGAAATATGTTTTATGCCGGGCTACCTAAAGAACAGTTATTTTATTGGTGTGGGAAAGGCAAGGATCGGTTAATCGAAGAATTGATTTTTTTAAATCGATATCTAGCACTGAATCGATTCAGTAAATCGATATTTCTTCCTAGAAAATCAACATTCGATTTTTTTCTGTTTGTTAAAAACCATAGAATTATTTACATTTAGTTGAATGTACTATCTTCAAAACCCGTAATATTACGGTGTTGGCTGTTAAAGGGTTAATTACACAAAAACTCTCGAGATGCCTGTGTGCTTAATTTCCTTCGCCTCTCTTTAATAAATAAAAAAAAGCTATGTTTGTAATCTTTGACTTTGTATTGTTGATATTGCGTCATTTGTGTACGCCTTGATTAACTGACTATCGTAATGCACTGTAATTAGTAAAATAAATATGTTTTTATGTAGTATTTGTTACGGAATAATAAGTAATTGAGGGTAAGTAAATCGCTTTAAGTATCGTGGTATCATCTGTACCTTGTGAGCGCCTTTTTTCGATTACCGGCAACATCGTAAGTGATGAGCGGAACCATTTGGACCCCAGTAGACTTGAGAGACTGTTGTTTTCTAAAAGCTTAGATATTAAGCATTTTAAGCTATATTATCTATTTTCTAAACTTTTTAATGCAACAAATACTTTTAGAAAATCTTCCTTTATACCTGATCCTTTGATATGGTACTAAAAATAATTGCAATTGAACTAAAAAATTCCCTGATTCGATTGATAAGAGATGGTTTATTGTGATATCTTTCTTGTTTTTCATAAAATGGATTTATATTTACATTGTAAATGCAGAATTGAAAAAAAAATGATTTTTTAGAAATCGATCTTTTAGACCTCGATCTTTTTGTGAATCGATTCATCGAGTTACGATTCAAATCGATTTAAAAATCAATATTTTTCGGAAAGAATCGCCCTCTCTAGCAAAGATGCTTTCAGGTAAGAGGGCTCAACTCCAGCTCTTCCTTAGTGTCAAGACAGGTAGAAAATAGTTTGTCAGTAAAGAAGGAAGTAAATCGACGCGTGTTTAGGTCTCTCATTCCGAGAATTTTTTCACTAAAATTCATAGATATTGTTACGAAATTTTGAATCAAATAAAGTAAATAATTTGTATTTGGATTTATACCTTTATCTTACCCTAAATTAGATTTAATTTGCGTCAAAGTTGTAATATTCACAAGCAAACGCCGTCCCTTACGTTATAATGGTGATTGAATGAGAACTTGGTGATAAAGCCAAGTTGGCATCATTTTTTGTGACCAATTTGGCGACTTTGGCGACCATTTTGGCGAGTTCAGATCCCTCTGGATTCTTCTAGAAATTGGTAGAGAAACCCATTAATTTCAAGACCCATGACGCAAGCGTGGTTTTTCTTGAATTATCCGCGAGAGATATAAATAGAGAAAGAGCTCGCCGAAAGTCAGTCTGGTTTTGACTAGCGATCAGCTAGTTTTGCTCTGATTGTTGAACGAGTGATTGCTTATGAACAATCTTTTGTTTCCGTGTACACCGATCATTGTGTCTGCGCGCTGTTGAAGGTTTGAAGACCTTCTGAGATTTATTTTGTGAATATTGCTGCTGAATCCTGTATTTAAAGGATTTTCTACAATAAATTTTAATCGCTCTTAAAGAACTGCCTTGTTCTTTGCGACTGATCTGCATAAAATCCTCTACCCCCTCCCCCGATCAACGTAACAATATCCATAGAAACTTACGGTCGGAAGGTAATCTGCTTTATAGCCTCATACAATAAGTATTAGAAGTAAAATTTATAAAATAAACCCATCTTTTTGTTTCAATATTTTAACAGCTCAATTTACTCTGTGATAGACGAGTGACTCGTCATCTCTCCATTTCCGTGACACACACAGTTGCGCATTCTCAAACGGAGAGGGGGGTGCAACAGTTACTGGTTAAAGAGAATAGGTGGCACACAAAAAATTTTTCATTATTGAAGAGTTACTTTTAATAAATATGTTCCATTCGAACACTCAGTACTATAAGTGACAAATATCAGAATATTTTAAGTGAATCACCAAAGAAATCTGTAATTATCATAATTATGGAAACAAAATAGAAATATGACTTTTTATTAACGATTAAAAATTTGAAGGAGTCAAGTCAAATGAATGTTTCTCTTTTATGAAATTTCTCTAATGGCTTCATTTTTAGTGAGTGAATTTGTATTTATTAATGTCGCCCCTTGCTTCTCGCTCGCGTCAATATCACGGGGGAAATTTCCCTCTCTATTTTTCGTGCCCGAGATATTTCGGGGTCGTGTGTTTAAAAGAAACGCGCTAAAAATATTAAAACTATCTATTTCTCTTGCTTGGGGAATCATGTTTATTTCTCATCAGATGGCAGTACCAGATTATTAGTAACGAGCTGAGAGATAGTTATTTTATTTTGGACTAGATGTTAGCACAATCAAATGTATATAGTAGCGATAGGTTTTTGTCCCCTTAGCTCAGTTACTTCTGTAATAAAATATATATTTTTTTTAATATTGCTTTCATTACGTCAGGAAGTAAATCGAATTCTACTTTAACTATAAGTGGAACTGAAAGGGATTCTGAAATAAATGATTGTTTTGAAAGTTCGGTTAGTGAATCTGAGAACAGGGATGAAGAATCGGTACTGTTACGTGTGGTGTTGCCTTTTTTATCCATGCTTTAAAATTTATCTCACAAGAAAAATTACTAATGTGTTTTGGCATTATGCATACGTGTAATAAAATTCTCCTTTACTGTTTAAAACACATGCTTTTTAAAAAAAATTTCTCCTTGCCGGAAAACCAAAATTCAGTCATCATACCCCTAAACATTGGCTTTTCTTAAAAAATTAATTTCTTTGTTTTTCAAGCTAAAATTTTCCCAAAGTTTAAAAATAAATACATATATTGAAAAAAAACTGGCTCTTTTAGGACCCTTTTCTTCAAAATTATCCGACCGTTAAGGGGTTAATGTCGCCCTATAAAGCAAATCGAAGGATAATGGCTACAGACCTCGTAATTTGGGAACATGGTCAAGCGACGAGGACAACACCTAGCTGCTCCCTTTCTGAACTTTCATGGTACACCTCATTATTTTTAATTTGATGAATTTTAAATGAATTGAATTCATTTATCTCTTAATTTTAATTAGTAATCATTTACTAAAAAATAAAGGTGAAAAGAAAGATAAGTGAAAACCATTACCGACTTGAAATTATAAAGAATTTTATCTTGGTATTCTAAATTAACATTATAAACTTAATTTTTTTTAATTAGCAAAAAAAGTGAAAAAGAAAGCATCAAAAATGAATTTTCATGCCAATCGGTGCATTCACCTTGCAGTTTCATCGAAAGTAAAACAACGTTCAAAGCCAACATTCATCCGAACGAAAATACTTTTACGGAAGAGGGAAAAAAAAAAAATAGTTTTAACGCGCTCTTTCCCACTGTTTAATATTCATTTAATTTCTTCTCTTTTTTTATAAGTTCTAGTTTTCTTTTTCTTCTTTCCTTTGATGCTCGCTTGTTTACATCTTAGTCGCGAAAACTTGTTTCCTTCTTCTCTTCTTAATTTAATCAAAGTTTTTGCAATTAATTTTTAAACTAAAGCATTATCGCTCCCAGTCAAGCGCTTGCATTAGCAAATCAAATTACAACTATTAGAAAAATGCTGTTTGTTTTTACCACACTTCCCCCTTCACTTATTTATTCCCTTCTATTCTTTTTCCTTTACGGATTGGCGTTATTTAAGATTTAAATCGCTGAAGACAGGGAATTTTTTTTTTCTTTTTCCTCTTTTCATAAGGAAGAATTCCCAAAATTAGAAATTTTTTCCCTCGCATCCAGTCTTGCGCACTCCTGACTTGTTTTAAATCAGTTTTCTAATTAATTAACTAATAATGAAAAAGATAAAATGTTTTTAAAGTAATTACTAAATCTTCATCATGGTGGCCTTTCTGAAAAGTTTTATGTATGTAGATACAAAAGCTTTCAATTGAATTATAATTAATTTACATTCTATAATCACTTTATATGTCTGATGTCTAAGCGAAATTCTTTTATTTAATGTAACATTAAATGTTTATATTATGTAAATGAACAATTATGTCTTCAAATGGCTTTGCTATTGCAGCCGTTTTTATGGCTTCTTTATGGTTTTTATGGTTTTGATGACTGTATTTGCTATTTTAATTAATAATTAAATTTTCCAGTACTTACGTACTATCGCTACAATATGCTAACTTTCAAGATAACTTGCCAAGTTGACAACTTCGATTTTGCATGCGTCGCACGTGCTAAATTGGCAACCCTGTAATTTGTTTCATGTAACACCGCCAGTATGGTTGCGATAATACGAAATCACCAATTTTCCAAAACAACTTTAACTTAGTTTGATTTCTTACTTCTTTCTAAGTAAGAACGATTACTGTTTTATGCTATAATATTATGATGTTTAGTATTTTTTTAAAATATATTTTTAATTCAAACGAGAAAATTCCAAATTCTACTCGCTCTTATTCCAGCAGTACCCTACAATCTTAGCCCCAAGCCTAAGTATTTCCCATTTTGACCCTTCTGCTTTGATTCTACAATTCTGCGAAATTCCTGCATAATGTTTGTATTTTGAACTTAATTAGATTTTAGGTACATGGTATAGGAATGATATACGAGGCAGGATTCAAAATTTCCCGAACTGAGCCTATAACGAGAAATACATTTGCAGTAGAATGACTATGATAACGTTTCTGTGTTACTGGATCCTTCTCCTTTTCTTAAAGGGGTTTGTCCCAAATCACGGGATTACGATGGCGTCGTATTTTATAATCGAATGCATTTAGTAAACGGCGATTGAACAAGTAATATATAAAAAAAAATTTAAGTCAATTCCTGCTTATATCAACAAAGAAAAATTTTATTTTAGCTACTTTTAATTAACTAGTTACAATTAATATAAATATGTATATACATAGGACAGAATCCCAACATTAGGTGGTCATTCATTTTTATTCATTATCCTTAAAGTATCGTATTGTCATCATTTTCAACTGAATTCTTTAAAACGTGAGAAAGAAACCATTTCAAGTTTTGACACAAGTCGCCAAAAAGGATGCCAATGTAGCTGTATTTGTAATTCTTTAAATAATTCATTTTAATCAATTAACTTTTATTAATTACAATTAAATTTCTGTATTGTCATCCAAATTAAACATGTATGTAAAATTTCAGCTCAATGGAGCGCTTTAAAATGTATTTTATTGATTGAAAATTCCACCAAGATAAACCAATAGAGAGAGAGGGAGTGGGTGAGCTCTCTAATAGCAGGAATTGAAAAAAATGCGTTTGTTTAACTGAAAACCCATCTAAAAGTTTGTGTTCACTTGGGAAAGAGGGATGTAATGGACGGCTCGCTCCGGCTGTTAGTATGAGAGGGTCGGAAAAACATACTCGATTTATTCACAATTATCAACAACGACACAATTTCAATAATCCAAGTTAAGAAATATGGGAAGCAATAGCGTGGGAGACAAGATACTAGAAGTATTAACAATAAATCGGATCACTTACCCCCAGGCAATACACCTAATTCAAATCGACCTAATCCAATTTAACTCTTTATATATATATATATATGTAATTGACCAAGTCGTCAATCTTGATATTACTTAAAGAACGTACGAATTGCTCTCGCCTAGCTTTACGTTAACCAATCACTGTTATCCTATGGCATACTAATCTCTATCTTTCTAACTCGAAAGTTTAATCTTTATATACAAGTCTTGATTTACGTGATCACATCTTCTTCGAAGTAAGGTTTTTAAAAGAATAAATTTTAAAGACCCAGTATTTCCCAAGAGACTATTAGGAAGAACGCGGACTGACCCGTTACAGTGCTCCGGAGACGTACGAAATGTTGTAGCATGTGTACAATAGTGATACATTATCGAGAAAGTAAACTTTTGAGTGGCATCGACGTTTCAGAGAAGGCAAAGAAAGTATCGAAGACGACGGATCCTCTGGACATTCGCAGTCTTCTCCTCCCGCTGAGAACAACGAAAAGGTTTCTGCGGCAATACGTAAGAAGAGGTTTGATACAATATCGAAAATAGCAGAATCAGTTGGGATATCTGAGGCTACGTGTCAACAGATACTGGCTAAGGATCTTAACATGCATAGAGTGTGTCAGCACATCGTTCCCCGCATATTAAGCGAAGACCAAAAGGCAATTCGAATGGAACTGATGAGAAACTTAATCTCAGCTGTTGACATAGATCCTTCCCTAACGGGCAGAAACTTTACTGGAGACGAAAAATAGTGTTTTTCATAGGACGGATAATTCAAAAGAGCATGGGCAAGGAGGAAATCATCACAATCTCGA
Source organism: Trichonephila clavipes (assembly GCA_019973935.1). Classification (NCBI taxonomy): domain Eukaryota; kingdom Metazoa; phylum Arthropoda; class Arachnida; order Araneae; family Nephilidae; genus Trichonephila; species Trichonephila clavipes. The sequence continues at coordinate 84,718 of BMAU01012236.1, read as the reverse complement.
GGCAACCAGAAATTTCGCCAAAATCGCTCTAAAGGGAAGGTCCTGCTTGAGGTTTTCTTCGACCTCCAGGGCATTGTGTGCATCTGAAAATGTCCCTGTACAAATAACTTGTCCCGCGACGTTTGCGCGTGTCGATCCGAAAGAAGAGACCAAATTGTGGGCCGAGCAATGATTGTTTTGTGTGACAGCACTCCAGTGCACTAATTCCTCCTCGTCCCTGACTTTCTTTTAAAAACGATACCAACTGTTTTACCTCAATCTCCTTACTCCTCAGATCTTGCCCCAGCGCCTTAAGTCTATTTCCTAAAGTAGCACATTGCTTGCAGGGTCACCGATTTCTATCTGCAGATGAAGCTAAAAGTGCATCGCAGGCAAGGAAATGGCTAAAAAGGGATTTCAGAATTGTTTCAACAATCTTTACAAGTGATGGCAAAGGTGTGCTGCTGTCCATGGGCCTTATTTTAAAGGAGGGTGTGTTTCAGCGATTTAATTAATAATATTTTTTTAAGTTATAGATTCAGTCCGGGAACTTTTGAAGCCCAGATCATATATTTATACATAAGGGGCACCGATTGGACTATACATTTCGTCCCTTGAGTAGAAGAGTCCCTTCTTCAGAGAGTACATACAAAAAACATCCCACTCTCTGAGCTTCCACATCCATCCAATGGAGGATCACGAACTTAGAGACATGTTTCATGCATTTTACGTTCAGGGTCTGTTCTCCAAAAGTCACAAATAAAATTAGACAATAATAATTACCTTGTTATTTATAATGGCAAAATTCGGTGTTACCATTTCAGACACTTATAATTTTGTTTCGCTAGGTTTTATATTTTGTGATATGGACTCAATAATAACGCATATTTTTTTTAGGGTTTCATTTCTATAAAAACTGAAGCATTTTTTTTTGTTCTATAAAACAAAGAAAAATTGCTTGAATAGTTTTCTTTTTTTTTTCATTTTGTTCTCCTTTGAGACAAAAGGAGCTAATTTAACAAACTTTCAATCAGGACATTTTTTTCCTTTATGAAGTTCAACAACTTTGTTTCCTGTGTATGTAAAGGGAAAATGTTTTATTTAATTACTTTCTTTAAAAAGGCATTCATAAAAAGAAAAAAAACACTTCAAGGAAAACCACTTTATTCTATGTGTAATGAGTTCTTCCAATGAAAATTATGGTATAATTTCTAAAACAGTATTTATATACATAAAAGTTATCAAATAACAGAGCTAATATACTCATACAAAATACTATTTTATCACATACATCTGAATCAGTATCCTCAAACTTCCGCGTCACCATAGTCAAGTGGTGATAAAATAACGATCGACGTGGTTTTTGTCGTAATGGGAGCTTGCGGAAGTTCTGATGCCTCTTAATATCTGTAAAGAAGTGGTATTCAAACTGTGTTCCACGAATCACAATAAAAAAATGGAAAAAATAATAATGTGTGTTGCAAAATGAATGTGAATTCACATTCTCTGTGAAGTGAATATAATTACTCATCCCAGTCATTAAAACTGAACATTTTATTCGTATTTGCTATAACTTTATTTTGTAATACCTTTTAAACCTTCGCTATATAATAATAAAGAAATATTAAATGGTTTCTCTTTTGCATGTACTACGTACTACATTGTGATTACTCTGTTGTTTACTATCCCGGGTTCCACAAGATAATTTTCATCGAAAATTGCACCATTTTTATTTGTGGGACAAAACATCTATAAAAAAAAGAGAGGGAAACTTATTAGCAGATTCGGCGTTAAAATCTAAATTTAAACAAAAACTGCACCTAAATTTTAGGCTGTAAAATCATGCAAAATACACAGGTATTTTCTCACACAGCTATAAACATTTTAATGTCATTTAGAACAATCCATTTAAAAAATTAATGTAAAATATTCTTTAATATGAATGGCTACAAAAATAAAATGCAACGCAAATTAAATGCAAAATATGAAATCAGACAGCAGATAATTTCAATAGACCTAGACTTGGACAGTTGGTGTACATGAATGAAAACACACATCCCAATTACTAAATACAAGGTACAATCCAAAATTCCGGGGGCTGCATCCATTGCTGACAACGAAAGCAAGTACCTAAAGTTAAACCACTTGAAATGGATTATCCTGACCCTCCTCTACCTGGCCAGTTTGGTCCAGTCCATGCCGTGGGACCGAACATCTCGCGCAGCTGATATCTTCCGAAGCATTTAGCTTTGCTCCGTGATGTAAGAAACATGGTTTTTTTAACAGCGTTGAACACTAAATTCTGTCAACGGTTAGGTAAAAACACCAATAGAGACATTGAAAATGCTAAGTAAGGTGTATGGTGAATCTACCATGGCAAGATCCAAGGTTTAAGAATGGCATCGATGTTTTAAAGAGTGTCGAGAATCCATCAAACACATTGAACGCGTTGGACGACTATTGACTTCCCGGAGGGCGGAAAATGCTACGTTGGTGTCTGAATGTGTTCGAAAAGACCGTCGCCAAAAGCTTTCACAAATCGCTGCACATACACACTTCTTGAAGAAGTCATTTGAGGGAATATATTCGTTGCCTCAGTTCTGGCTGAGTGATGACTGATATCTTCTCTATGACAGCGCACTAGCAGATCGATCCCAATTGGTAAAAGAGTTCGTCGCCAAAATCATGCTTTCACTTCTCCCTTACTTACCAGACTTAGTCCTGTGGGATTTTTATCTGTTCCCTTTCATCAATAAAAAAGCATTGCAGGGACACCCATTTTCGTCATCAGAAGAGGTGAAATAGCATCGCAGGAGGCTATACGGAAAATTGCGAAAAATAGCTTCCAGCTGTGCTTCCATAAGTTAAACGAGTGCTGGCAGAAGTATATCGTCGTAAGTTTTTCAACACCTTGTCCCCGAACTTTTGAATCGGGGACAAGGTCATAGATTTACCATGCATTATACTACGTATAATGTATGGTAAACTAACACTTTGATTACAAATTAATATCATTAATGAGTTAATTATACTTGCATCTTTATTTAAATTAAATAAAAAATTTTAATAATGAATACAATAGATTTTATTAATTGTCTTTAAAATAAAGTACCTATAATATGTTGACCTACTTTAAATGTTATTTTTAAATGTGTGGGCGTGTGCATATGCGTGTGTAACGGGTTTCTCAGAAACATCTTATAGTTCTAAGGGTTCCACGAGCCAAAAAAGTTTGTAGATCACTGATGTTTAGGAATGAATAAAGATGTAGTTTGGATGAAGAGTGTCTTGCCACAAATCAGGAATCACTGTATTAATTTGACCGGGGCTCAAAATTACAAAATTCGTCACCGAAAGTCCTTATGTTGCTAATAGGGTTTGCAGACCCGGGATTTCGAGATCCCGGTGTTTCTTCGAATACCGAAATCCTGGGATTAAAATAACTGATCCCGAATTTAATTTTTACCTGAATTATATTTTGAAATTTTTTTCCGAGCAAAACTTTTTAACAATTTATAATTTTTGGAAAATTATATATATATATATATACAGTGGTGGCCAAAATTAGGAATACTTTTTTAAATTGTTATGTTTTTTACGTTTGTATGCTTATAGAAAATTTTACGTTGCACAAAATGTAAAGTTTTTTAAATCATTTTAAATACAATTTAATACTAAACCCAATACAAAAAAGAAAATTCAAACGCAGAAGAAGTTATGCTGCAATAGCTGTCGATATACATAAGATACTGATGATAGCAGTGAGTTGTCAGTTCTTAATGAGGTTGCCTTTATTCATTACTAGCTGGTATACCCGTTCTTCGCAAGGGTGAACTGAAAATAAACAACACAGATTGAAGGATAAAGAAGTTTTTAATGAGTAAATTTTACGTAAATTGCAAATTAAACAAAAAAAAGCTTTTTGCATATCTCAGCTAAACAAAAAAAAAAAAAAAAAAAAACCTTTGTTAAATTTTAAGTATGTAGATCTAATAGCTAATAAAAGGATTTTTTTTTAATTTAACACACTTGACACCCCGTAACACACTTGAAGGTCGATTTTTGAAAATACTTCCTTAAGCTGATCTCTACTCAACAAAAGTAACACATTGTTAAACGTTTTTATGTAATTATCGCTTAAAAGAGTGTAAATAGTTTATATCTGAAAGTGTAATACATTAATTTTACTTTCTGTTGTATTTATTTTATGTTAAAATTGTAATATTCGCAAGCAACGCCGTTTCTTAAATTACAATGGTGGTTCAATGAAAAACAGCGAAATGTTAACGATAGAGTCAAGTTGGCAAATGTCTAGCTACATTCATAGCTCGAGCTTTATTAGAGCTTTGTAAGACCCACACTGTAGGGGAGCGATGCACGTTAATACTTTATCCACCGCATTATGATTTACTGCAGTTTTTTTCATACAATATTTTTTTTGGATCACTACATTGAAAATTAAGGGATATACACAAACAAAATACTCCACTTTGGGAAATTTGATCCGTTAGAGCTAATAAATTAACTAAAGGTATTCCACTGTAAAATTAATTATATACACCGTTCACTTAAAATAAATAGTCAAATCGTTTTCTAAGGTCTTCATTAACATACAAAAATATAAGACACTTAAATTTTGACATAAACTATTTTTTCGGGACAAAAATAATAATCTTCGCAATCCGCTGAGAACGCAATATCTGCTACAAAAATATTCTCCTTCCCCGCTAAAATACTCATCATAGAACCCATGCTGCCATATATATTGGAAGTGTGGATTTCAAAAAATATTCCTGCTAAGTATTGGTAGAATATTCCTTCTAAGTTGGTGTGGTGTGGTAGTTAGGAGAAGAGGGTACTAGCTCAGGTGTTGTTCACGTCACTTGACCATGGTTAAAAACTACGTGATCCGTTGCCAAAAGCCCTCGTGCAGCTGAAGAGTGCGACGATAATATTCACTCGCTCACTCACTCCAAAAAATACAGTACAGTAGTTATAATTATTTTCATGCTTAAAAATGCAATATCTGCCTATTCAATTAAAATTATAGCGTTATAATTAACCACAAACACATTTTGAAAATTTGTCCGAATCATGTAGTGTGAAAGAGAAAGTTTATTTACTTTAAGTACCAGAACCGATAAAAGCATTTATTTTGAAAAAAGATCAATTTCTTGCTACCAAATGTGCATAATAGAATCATAAAAAAAACATTAAAATAAAGAGAGATTTATAAAAACCTCTCCCATCAAAACTTAGTTTTAATTTGAAATATAAAAAAATAGGTATTATTCTGATCACAGGAATTAATTAGAAGCGAGCCCCTTGCGTAGCCAAAACAAAAAGAGTTTTTCACAAACAAAAAATAGATATACATATGCTGACGTGGGCTTTTTTGCAGTGCACGCCAGAATTGCTGGCAGATGGCAGATTTTTTTCCTACTTACTTGACAAATATGTTTATATTTTGGACACTTGACACAATATCTTTGTAAATTATAGCCTATGCTATAAATTATAGCCTATGTGTTATTTTGATGTATAAGCTATATTACTGTAAAGTTTCATTAAAATCCATTCAAATGTTTTTGCGTGAAACACGGCCAAAGGTCCTCACAAACTTTCGCATTTATAATATATATCTAGATTGTAGCTTCACATCGATGTTTCATTGAGCTTAAAATAGTTTTAAACTCTTCCTTCGTTATTACATGATGCCACGATACATTTATATCCTCAATTGGTTCCTTTTTATTTCATGGGTTTTCATTTATTCGGATTTGAATTCAATACATTTTTATTGTTTGAATAGGGGAGAGGGGCTGAAAAGAAAATTATGACTTAAAAGTGGGTCACAAGTATTGAAAGTTTGGGAAGCACTGATATACTCCTATTATTTTTAGTATGGGAGAACGTCGCACACATCTAAATGGTTTATTGCATTATTTACACAATGGTATCAGTAACGTCTCAGGAACAGATATTGTCACCGTTCCTTCTCCGATTAAATGCCCTAAATTAATAGGGAACCTGCTTGAAAGACTTTGCGCTTAAAATACCACTGCATTACTAACAGAAGATTCACTTGCATGAGTTGTTTTAAATAAGGGAACACTTGGAATGGATTCAATAAATGAATCAATTTGTGCGCAAAATCCATTAAGTGTAGCAGAAGAACTAGATAAAGAGAGACATGGACCAATGGAGCCAATTAGACTTGAGACAATATCATCAAAATTTGAAAAAGAAATGCCTCTTTTTGAAAACGAAGGGGACGTGGAAAAAACCTATTTAATGACGATAAAGCCTACTAGTATAGAGTCTGAACGAGCATTTTCTTTGCCAGAACAATTTGTAACAATCCCGGAATTTGGATAATATAATCCCGGCATTGAAAATATAGCACGAAATTGTAAACCCTAGTTGCTAAGAAATGCGATGTTGAGAAACATTCTATCAATCAAGCAAACCAAGAGGGGATTTCCTTCCCTTTTCAGTTTCCCATGCGATGGGCTCTACTATTAAACACGCAAATCTTGAGTGGAATGAAAATGATCGTCAACAATTTTTAATAACCGGAACTAAATAGTATTTAAGTTCAATTGTATGCCGATTTTGCGCAATATCGAAGAAATGTCGATTCTCGCCTATTTCAGAGGGTTTTATTTGATTTTAATTTACGTCACATTATAAAACAGCACGAGGTTTACTGGCGAAGGATCTCGCAATTTCGAACCATTGTCGAGTGTTGAAGACGACGCTTAAGCTTGATCCCCTCTCCGAACTTCCACACTATCGGAGGCCTCGATAAATTCAATGCACCTTCTTCGAAGCCCAGTGGCTGAGGGGTAGTGTCTGTCACAGCTTTGGGTTTCAAAGCTCCGGGTGGGCAGCCTTTCATCTTTTCAGTGGTTCGATAAATGAGTACCAAGCTTGCTTGGGAACTAAAGACTGGGGGTTTCGTGATAGATTGAACATCTGACCGAAACATCTACACATGTACCTCAACACTGAAGGTAATGAAAACTGAATTGGATACTGTAGGCCTTTGGCCAAATGGGTTGTTGTGCCATTGAGTTCAGTTTAGTTTATCAGACTTTCTTCTCAACGGGGTTTCAGATGGTATCAGGTTGCGAACCCGTGATCCGGCAAAAAAAAAAAAGCCGGCGAAGAGTTCTTGACCTAGATTACTCGGCTATCTCGCCAATTCTCTTCTGGTGGGAAATGTGGTCGGTTGAAATTCACATCTGGATGAAATACTTTTCATAAAATGGTGCGAGAGATATTTTATTCTCTTACTTGATAAGCATGAATTTTAAATGCAAATAATGTAAGGCAGGTATAATGAAGGAGTGAGAAATCGCACTTTGAAGCTACACAAGAGCTAACAAATATAGTTCCACACCACGGTTTATGTATAAGGGTCGCCTAAATTAAAGTGCCACTACAGTCTATTTGATAAAAGATTTAATGCCATTAAAAAAATTAGTGTACAAAAGATAGAAGTAATACAGGTGTAACAGATAGGCTAGACAAAGTCACCTTGTAGGTCGTCCCAGGGGTTCATGACAGGAGGGGCTAAGAACCTCGGGTATTGCTTTTCAACAGAAGCTTAAACCTCATTATGAAGGGTCCCTTCACAACTCTCTGGGGTGAACCGAATATGTGGCATTCACATGGCGAGAAACCTTAAAATTCCGAAATTTTTTTACCCCTGTTGCTTTTTTATTCCGCCGACCGTCATTTCCATTTCAGTGGAGTCAATTTCTCACTTTCCCCACATTTTTAAAAGAGCCATCTAATTCTTGCTACTAAACTCGGACAAAAAAAATAATTACCTAATCGGAAAGACCGTTTTTTTTCACCATGATACAGTATAATTTTTTTTATAAAATAATGATGTTTCTATTTTTTACGATTTTTTCTAAAATGAGTCAAAATCGATACGTTTTTATGAAAATGATTTCTAAATCGTTCCCTTTCAATTTCCTTTCACGTTAATGAAATAATATTCTACACCAAAAAAGTTCACGCTTTACTCTTTTAGAATCAATCATTTCAAAAATAAAATATTGGAAACTTTTTTTTTTACAATTTTTCAAAATTTTAATTAAACATTTAATAACCTTATCATTTACGAAAATAATCTCTCTAAACTTTTTTTTTCGTGTGAAGAACAACATCATCCATAATCTGTACAAAGATTGAAAAAGTTACTTAAATTTATGGGTTTTTTTTTAAAAAAAAAAGTTGTGTTTTTCGTTTTTTACCCTTTTGAGAGAGTTAACTGTGCGCGATGTAGTATATATAGTTTTCCCTTTTTTTGTTTAAAAATTAACGTAGTTTGCAATCGATATGTGAGGTTTGAAGGCATTGACTTAAAAAACATGCTCTTTCATTTTTAACGTCAAGGTCGCGTTACCTAATATGAGGATTCACGTTGAGAAATACGACGGGCGAAAGTTTTGCGCATGCGTGACGGCGAAGGTCAATCTTTTTGAGATTTTTGAAAGATTACGGGAATTCGTCCTTGTTTTACGCTCTGTCAAATTTTACATTATTCGCTATGTATTGTAGTACTCAATTCATTAAACATTACAGATAAAAAGATAAAGAGTGCAATACAACTGATGGTTTCTTTATTCTTAAAGAAGGATTTACTGAAGAACAGTGGAATAAAAAAAAATTTTAAATATATTTTTATCACTTAGTATGTTTCCTTTTTGAATAATTTGATACAGCGATTGTACGTAAATTTCCTACCTTTTTATTCTTATACATTTTTGATTCGCCACGATTCTTTTTGGGTGTTTTTTCTTTTTTTTTTTACAAAACCACGAAAAAAAAACTTTGCATATTTAATGATTTTTTTCTAAAATGAATCCAAATCGGTGCGTTTGAATAAAATGAGTTTTAAAAAGTTCATACTTTGATCTTTTAGAATCAGGGATTTAAAAAATAAAATGCCAAAAACTTTTTTTAGTAATTTTTAAAAAATAATTAAAATTTAAATTAAATATTTAATAACTTTTTCATCTATAAGAATAATTGCATGAAACTTTTTTTCCCGTGTGTTGAACATTTAAAAAAGTTCTTACAATTTTAATTCTACATTTAATATATATATATATATAGTTGTGGAATTTCATAAATTTAAAAATTTCCAATTTTCTGTCTTTCTTCAACATATACAACTATTTTTAAAAAAGGTACATTTTCATTTTCGGGGGCAAAAAAATTGCAAATTGCGTGAATGAATTTCAAAGTTGCACTGTTCGCCTACTCAAGGGCTTTTGGTGATGCGCCTCGAAATTTTGAACCATTGTCAAGTGACGAAGACGACACTTCGAAAAAGAATAAAAGAAGTAGTGAGTTTGTGAAGGGAAGGGGAAAATTTATACAAAAGTAGAGAAAGTCCCGGTATAAGTGGAGGGGAAAAAAACAAAGTCAAAGCACAATTTCGAAAAAGAATAATGTAAGTGGTGATTTTGTGAAGGGAAGGGAAAACTTTTAAAAGTAGAGAACACCCGTGCAACGCCGGGTCATGCAGCTAAGATATAATAATACCTGTCAGTGACGGATTATACAGACATTTTAGTACAACTATAATTTGTGCATGCGAATTATTTTATTTGCGCACGTGGGACAAATTTACAACTTCAGTAACTTTGAGATGTAAAATAAAACTTGAGTATTCTACAATCTGCAGTTTTGTAGCATAATGTTTACATAGAAAGAGTTCTGAATTGGAAATAATGAAAATAGCTCTACAGCTGAAATGTGGAATACTTTAAGGCATTATTCATTTTAGATGCCTTTTATTACATCCCAGTCGAATTGCATTGTAATCAGTCGCTTAAACTTTTTAATGCATGGTAATCCAAGAAATTAGCAAAGGATAATTGAAATCTCAGCAAATCTTGAACTTTCATTGAACGTGAAAATCTAGTATGTTGCGAAAAGCTCCGTAAATAAAAGGCAATTTTTTTAAAATTTTAAAGGACATTATATCTTTAAAAAGAAGAAATTACGCAAAATAAATTTTGAGAAAAAATTCCTAGAAATATTTATTTGCCGATATAAAACCAAAATTATTTTAAATAGTTTTCCTGGCACCTGTTTATTCGTATTCTTACTTTTCTATAACTCTTTATTTTTCAATAGATTCCTTTTTCTCAAAGGGATTTTTCTTTTGTATCAAAAATGCATCTTGTTACATCAAGGGTTTCTGCAAAGTCACACAGTATTTTTAAATTATACACATAGTGCTGTGGTTTGTACTTCTCTTTCTCATTTAGTTCAAAGGACCATCTTATTTATACATTTAAATACAGAAATGAAAAATTTATGAAAACAGTTTAGATTTTGAAACATGGAAAACAAGCAATATATATATCAAAAAATATTTTTAAAAACTTAAATTTCAAACATTATTAATATTTAAAAAGAAAATGCTTTATGTGACACATAAGGACATTTTTCAGAATTTAATATCGAAATTTACAAAACTCTAACGAATGAGGATTTTTAGCATTCTTAGACTAGAGCCATCTTTAATTACTTATATTCTTACTTATTTTTTATTAATTTACTGAGTTTATATAAAATAATTAGTTTCTTAAACAAAATAGCAAAGTAAAATTTAAGAAAATATTAAATGCCATGGAAAGTTATACCGAAAAGTTTAATTATAATGAAGTTTCGCGTTTTAACTATCGGAATACTGTTTTTTCAAGAATTTTTAATTACATTTTACTATTTTATATTTTAAAATGGCCTAAGGTTTTCTTTCATAAAAGACCATATCAATTAAGTATTATCTACAGTGACTTATCTCAATATCCAGAATAACTATACTGCTGTACATAAGTCCTGCTGTATATATCCTAAAGCAGGGGTTGGCCACCTTTTAGTAGTGGCGTGCCAAACCAGTCTATCAGTATGACTCAGCGTGCCAAATAGTAGGGAATTCTTTAAACAATTCGACTCCCACGATAATAAATGGAGAATTAGGGAATAGATGTCAATAATTTAGATTTACAGTTTTATTATATATTAATTTTACAAAATTTAACCCCTTGCTTCTCGATCCCGTCAATATCAAGGAGTGAAGTTTCTCTCTATTTCTCGTGCCCGTGATATTACCAGACTGGAATGTTCAAAAGAAACGTGCTGAAAGGATTAAAACTATATTTCTAATGATCGGAATCCTATCTACTTCTCATCAGATGGCAGTACCAGATTATGAGTAATGTGTTTATAGATAGTTATTTTATTTTAAACTACTCTCATGTCCATAAATTAAGGATAATGAAGTTCAGGCAAAGAAAGAGACTGAAGTAAAACAAATTTGACTTATTTGTAAAGTCTATTTATTAAACAAAAGGCAAAGAGCAAAAAAGAAGCTGTATGTTTGACATAATTAATAAAAATTGCGATTTTTACTCTCTGGAGCAAATTTCAAAAAAGAATCTATTTACAAAAAACAATATAGCATGGTTAGTATGATGGTTAATACGGAGTATGTCTCCCGGACGATGCAATACAGGCCTTACAACGCCTAGGCATGCTGAGTATCAAATTATCAATCTGATCTTGAGGAATATTACACCACTCATCAAGCAATGCCCTCCGAAGTTCCGGTAGACAGGTGGTAGGGGGTTGACGGGCTGCAATTCGTCGGCCAAGCATATCCTTCACATGCTCTATTGGATTCAAGTCCGGTGAGTATGCTGGCCAATCCATACGGGTGATATCCTCCGATTGAAGGCATTCGTCTACAATGTTTGCACGGTGAGGACGGGCGTTGTCATCCATCAACAGAAATTCTGCACCCATGGCGCCCCGAAACAATCGTACATGGTTTTCCAGAATGATATCCCGATAGATGTGGCCTGTCATTGTTACACTCTGAACATGCATATCAGTTCTGGAACCAAGAATAATTCCTCCCCAAACGAGCCATCCTGCATCACCGTAAAGGTGTCGTTCAGTGGTGTTCTCTTGGTGGTAACGGGTACCTGGCGCTCTCCATATTAAAGTCCAGCGAGAATCAGACTGCAAACTAAACCTGGACTCGTCGGAAAACATTACACAAGACCACTGTTGTGGTGTCAACAATGCATGCTCTCTACTCCAGGTTAATCGCAGGCGACAGTGAGTTGCGGTAAGTGGAACTCATCTGACAGGCCTACGAGCATATAGACCAATGTGCCCTAAGTGTCTGTACACGGTCTGCCTTGAAACTGTCGTACCGGTAGCTGAAGAGAGCTGACGAGACAGGTCTGATGCTGTGCTCCGTCTGTTTCTTTTGACAGTAACTGCCAAATACTGGTCCTCATTCGGCGTTGTAACTCGGAGGCGACCTGTGCTGTAACATCTACTCATATTACCATAATCTTGGAATCGTTGCCAAACCCTGGAAGTTCCTCGGATACTTCCAGCTGGGTACGTCCACATTCCAGTCATCTAATAATTTTACCACGTAAAAAATCATCCAAATGCTTCCTTTGGGCCATAACTATGCGGTTATTGCACTGAAAGTCTTTTAAAGCGCTCTCTCTAGTGAACAATTTCACTTCTTTTCCACCATTCCTTATATACCCCTCTCTTGCACTCTCGTCATTGTGACGTACTATCCGCGCCATCTGGTGGTTTCCTGTAATTTGCATACTCTTCTTTAAGATGTGTGTGATAATTCTACAGGTGAAGTTTTTATTTTAGAGTTCAATTTCTGCGTGATTCTGAATTATCCTTAATTTATGGACATGAGTGTAGTTGTTAGCACAATCAAGCATATATATTAGCGATATGTTTTTTTTTTGTAACCTTAGTTCAGTTGCTTAAGTTCCGTTTTTTGTGAATACACGTGGTTTGCGTTCTGTGATAAAATACATATTTTTTTTTAATATTGTATTCGTTACGAAGTTAGTCAGGAAGTAAATCGGATTCTATTTTAAGTATAAATGGATCTGAGAGTGATTCGGAAATAATTGTTTGTTTTGAAAGATCAGTTAATGAATCAGAGAGCAGTGATGATGGATTTGTACTGTTACGTGTGATGTTGGCTTTTTTATCTCATGCTTTGAAATTTATCTCACAAGAAAAATTACTAATGTGTTTTTACAGAATTCATAAGTGTAACAAAATTCTCCTTTAATGTTTTAAACACATGTTTTTTTAATATTTTCTCCTTGCCGGAAAACCAACATTCAGTTACAATACGAAAATGCATGCATTGAACACACATTTAGTTTATACAATTTTCTTGAATAAAAATATTAGGCACTTTTAGGGCCGCTTTCTTCAAAATTTCCTCACCGTTAAGGGGTTAAATATATTTCTTAACATAAAAATAAACAGCATAAAATATAACTACTTTTCAACAAAAATAAAAGTGCTACATTTATTATGTATTTTTAAACATATTTATTAAAATAAGAAATAGACAAAGTGAAATCTAAGTATTTCCCCTCATTACAGTTAGACTAAAAGATAAATAATTTCGAGACTAATGGTTGCGCCCCTCTACATTCATATCGCAAAATCAGGAGTATAATGGGCGACAGGATTCTGAACATTCAGTTGTTAAAGAATGTCTTTGAAATATTTTTCATACGAGGAAAGATGTTTTAAGAATCAAAAACGAAAAGCAGAATACATATGCAATTTTCTGTCTTGAAATAATTGAATCTCTCGAGCAATGACATTCAATAATTTACAAAATAGCTGTACATTTATTTTTAGTCATCTTTCAGATTTTTTCGGAATTCCGTAAATATCCATAATTCCGAAGATGTTCAAATAAGGTCCATTAGAAATTTATCAGCTTCCCTCCTCAAGAAATTTGACAATTCCGTAGAGTAGTGCAGAGTTCCATTGAGAATTTCACCTCGTGCCTTAGATGTCCGACCCCTGTCTGAAAACATTATGACTCGAAAAAGCAACCATTCTTCGATTCGATATTCCTTTTTTTTTCTTTAAAAAATAAGGCTATTTACAATGAAGGATTTATGAGGCTATCTACATTATATGAGCTCCGAAAGATTTTTTTTTAAAATTGCGTCCTCTCGGATATAAGGCGTCTTGCAGTCCAATGTAAAGCAGATGTCGCTCTAGCAGGAAGGAGAACTCCACAGTTGTCTGGCGAGAGAACATGAAGTAGAGCGGGGCAAGCGGATAGATGCTCCCCAGTCATTGGCACGGAATTACAGAGAGAGCAGAGCGGTGAATGAGCTAGGCCAATCTTAAACAGATGGGCTTGCAGGTCCGGTGATGATTCTGAACCCTCCACCTTAGATGGGCACGTCTTTGGCCATCGAGCAGACAAGACCCAGGTCAGGTCTGCAAGAGTGGAAATTGTCTTCTGTCGCACTTTGAGAAGTTGCGTTTCGAAGAGGCAGCGTCAAAGCCTCTTTGGCCGGCACGTTCGTTTCCATGAATACCGCAATGAGATGGGATCCATTGGATGGCAGCCAGATGCTGTCTTCATGGCGGCTTGAGAATCTATGAATACTGCACTATTTAGGCCAGGGGCAGTACTAAAAGCCATAAATCTCACCGTCGAAATCGTCTGACCAGGCACTAAGAGGTTCTTTAAGATGAAAGGAGTCGGAGGAAGCACCGGCCCTACCAAAGGGAGCTGTGGCAGAGCCATCAACCAATCTTGCTCTGGATATCTTTCATGAATCGTAGCCAGAGCCGCAACTCAGCCAGAAGGGAATTATGCTTGTGAACAGGCAGATGAGCAGAAGCATGACCCGGGAAGAGAGTTGTTCTAAAGAGGGGAAGTCTATTATCGGAAACACCAAAAACATTTGCAAGTCTCTGGAACTCAAACAAAAAAGTAGGTTGAGTCTTGTTTGGGAAGGTATGTATTTAGGCCAGAAATGCTCCAAAGATAAAATATAATACATTTAATTTCTTATCGTAAAACGTGCAACTACATTTACATTATTCCAAAAACTAACTTAACTAAAATTTTATTGTCAGATTCAAAATGAATAAACAAACGCAAAGCATAATGTCAAACAAGAAATCTCCAACTTATACGAGTTGCAACATCAGCTATTGAACGAAGAAATAAAAGGTTAAATGGGTAACAAAAATATACAAACATGGTGTAAATTTTAAAAAACAAAAATTAAATAATAACTTTAAATTTGCAATAATTTTTTAAACTCAACAGTTTTATTCTCACGCTTGAGATCTATTCTTCACAAATTCGCTGCATTATTTCAAAGTTTTATTATTCATTTACATTTTTTACGCGTCTTTTGAGTTACGTATAGTAATTTTATTTTTCAATTTTTAAAATTGTTATCATTCTCATAAAAAATAATTAAATAAAAAAATGTACGTTTTTAATTATTTTTAAATCTTTACAGGGCAAGATAAAATCCATAATTTAAAATCATATCTTAACTCTTTTTAGTTTAGATATTCGAAAGAAAGTTAAGTTATTCAAAGTTACAATTTTTCTCTTTTTCCCCTTATTTTATCCTATTTCAGATAACACTATAAGGTTCCTTCTCGTGCAGTAGATAGATAGAATTATTATTTCCATATCAACGCAAATCATTTCATCTGACATCGCTCAGAGCCAATAGCCACAAACAAAAAGCATCTGCTGTGCTCGTGGAAAGAGAATTATATTTACGTCACATTTTGAAGATGCACGAGGGCTATAGAGAGGTGACGGAGAACGTAATTTTGAACCACGATCAAGTAACGAGGATGACACCTGAGCTGGCCTTTCTATATAGGGGACTATTAGTTTTGTTTCTTACTATTTATTCATTAATTAAATTTTATTATTCCAATAAAATAGCATAATAAAAAGATCCCATTCTCAGAAACTAGACATCCCAGATGGGATTCGAACCCACGACCTTTGGATTAGAAGTTCAATGCGCTATCCATTGCGCTACAGGGACACAACGGACGATTTTCCTTTTTATATATGGTGTTTGACAATTATTTTTGTTTGATACTGTTCATTCATTAATTAAATAGAAATAAGGAATTAATATTTGAAAATACTGTATTAACATCAAGTGTCCTCCACTACAACTTTAAAAAATGTATTTGAGCTTGAATGGATGAATAAAAAGTATTTTATTAACGATTAAAAATTTGAACAAGATCTGGAGAGCGTGAACTAATAGTAGGAATTGAATAAGATTGAAATTCACGGGTGCGCGTTATACGCCGAGTATTAAAATAGTAGCATCATAAACTAGTTTTTCTACTATCACAGAGCAATTTTTGCATTGAATTTCATTACATAACAATGAAATAACTGACAAAAACTTGAAGAGCTAATTATTCATTGTTCAATATTTACCGCCATTAATAATTGACAAAAACAATGGAAAATTTTTAGTTAAGAATGTCTAAAAATAAAGTTAATAATTCATTAGTTTTCAGTACATCATGATTTTAGACTTCTAATCAGCCCAATAAAAAATAGCAAATGAGCTTCTAAAAATAAACTACTGTGATACGAATTGTCAATTGAAGTCCGAAAATGTAATTTTTAAAAAAAAACTCAAATGGTTTGAATTTTATATTTGTATTGAAGTAGCTGAAAAGTAAATGCTATACAATGGGAAATGAAATGCACAAATCGTTAGTCACGAGTAAATAATGGAGTTTTTTTTTAATCTTTGATAGTAAATTATCTTTGTTTTGGTTACTTATTAAGTGGACAGTAACGAAATTATTTTAGATGCAAAATCTTTTTGCTTAAAATTAATTCATTTCTGATGTGATAATTTCTTTAGACATGTTTTGCTGTAGAGTTGGTCTAAATCAAGCTTCAGGTTCGGCAGCGTTACGCTCAAGCGACTTTTCTCGACTCCAGTCGGCAATCGTGCTAGGTTCGACGACGCGAACTTAATTCTGAATACAAAACTTTTTAGACGCGTGTTTTTTTATTAAAAATTTCGTGCCCAGTTTCCCCCTGAAGTTTTTCTTTCTTTATTTAAATATTACTATCACTTCAGTCCATCGAGAGAAGAGGAGTGCAAGCGAAAGTAATTGAGGATAAAAAGATTACTCTTACTCGCATGTAGGGGTTTGAAAATAAAGAGAAACGAAGCATGAAAACTACATTTGATTCAGTAGAAAGAGCATTTAAGGACTAAAATGGGCCGAAAGAATTAAAATATGATACTGGACTTTCGGCATTGGTATCTATTTAAGAAAGTGCTTTTACGATTTGTTAGAAAGCTCGATCCTAGCATGTATTTTATCCGCTCTCAAAGAATCCGGTTTTTTCTTTACCGTCTTCAAAATATTGATAATGTCACTGTCATTGACATTTTCGTCTTCGATCAAACGTTTCTGATTGAAAACTTTGAGTGAACGTGCATTGTTGGGAGAATTTATAACAAATGAACAAAGCGTCTTAAAGTGAAAATGTCGCAGGGAAATAATGAAATTAGTCATTTGATCAAATCCCTAAGGATATGATCAAGTCTAAAAATATTTCATGACTCTATAAAGTTTTATGAGTGTCGAATGATGCTACCGTAGAGCTTCTCAAACTTTCAATATTTTCGACTCAAATTTCAATCATAATTTTCATCGCACCCCCTTTACAATGACAATATATTGAATGCAATAATAATAGACTTTGACGCTAAAATTACAATACGACGTTATTTATAAACGATGTAAATTATCAAGATATGTTTTAAATCGTGTATATATTGTTTTTAAGTATTCTACTTTTAAGCAATAGGATGAGTATTACGTCACTTTTCCTTTCTGATTTTTAAATTGGAACCGATTGTAAAATAGTTTTTAACTAAATTAAATATTTTTGTCTTGAATCGTCCATTTCTTAAGTCTAATCCTATATTTCCAACATCCTAACTTGTGAAAACAAATTTTCTACAGTGGCTGCTTTAAAGACAAAATATAAGATATATTGGGAAAATACAGAGTGTCAATATCTAATATTAAAGCTTCCTTTGAAACACTTTGCTCTGCCAGAAATGTCCATTGGAGCCAATGTCCATTGGCATGCCCTACAGTTTGAGAAGCTCTGTACTACTGCCATAAAGATTTTGGACCAGAATGGACAAAACATTTATATATATTCACTACATGAAAATTGTCTTTCATTTTCACAACGACAAAGTAAAACAACGAAATTATTTTCCGAGCACTCCAATATTTTTCTTCTTACTTTCCATCGACCTTTCTCTTCAAACGAAATTACTTTCAAATCTTCGAAAAACTCCGTTCTTCCTACTGAAACACTTACGCCTATTAAAGTCGGGACTCTTCGCTGTTTATCCAATGGGAGCTGATATTCAAAAGATGCGATGGAACCCATTCTACTGCCAAAATAAAGATCAAGTTTCCTTCTTAGTGCACCGCAACATCCCCGTTAAATCTGCCACTCCAACGCAACAAGCACTTTTTCCAGTCCACACTCCCAGAACATCATCAAACTCTTCCGGGTATAATGCACATCTACTCCACCCCCTTCCAAATCCAACCTTATTACCACGCAACACATCCAAAAGATCTAAATAAACAACGCATTCAAAAAAGGAAGGAGAAGCAGACGATCCAAGAAACCTTTTAAAAGCCATTCCACGGAAAAGAGGACGATATTATTACCTCTGTAGTTATCGGCTTACCGATCTGAATTAGAATACGCTGGGGCTGACCCTCGCCTCTCGCCCCTGCCTTCTTTGATCGCTCTTCCCCATCGGAAAGTCTTAAAAATACTTTTAAATCCGACCCTCTAAAAGGGTGTTCCCGCCTATTTATTTGGGCTGGAGAAAAGCAGTCTTTCGCGATTGATCCTCCCTCTTAGAGAAAGAGAGAGCAAAAAGGGAGAGAGAAAGGCAGGGATAATTCCGGAATATTCGGTATCCGAGTTGTTATCTAGAGCCCCGCGGCCAGAAGGCACAAAAATTTCTCCTTCGATACCCGTCTCTCTCTAGTTCGGGGCCGTGGGCTTTGTAAGAAATAATTACCGTTTATTCAGGTGAACTATTGTGATGTCTATACTGCTGATAAAGACGTCCTCGCGTGCAATTAGCGGAACGTTCTCTTCTGACTTTCTCTTTCCATCACTGGGAGGCATGTCCTGCCAAAACCAGGACTCGATTTTTTTCCCCTCCCTTCCTTCGCTGCACGTCCCAGGACAACTTGTTTGACAAAAGTGCTCCAGGCGTTCGTATCCAATCCTGGCACTTGTCACCGACGAATACCCCTCCCTTTCTCTTTCTCTCCACCCTCGCTTTTCTGCTCGGCCTGCTGCACACACATACACCCTCACCCTCCCCTTTCCTTCTTTTCCTCTATGCGCAACTCCCCTTTACTTTTGCAAACGGGGTTTTGGGTTAGGTTTGGTGTGAGACTTTTCGCCCTTGCTCTTTTTTTTTTTTTTTTTTTTCTTGCTCTTGGTTTTCCGCTTCGTTGCCCGACAGGAGAGATGAAAAATTCGCCCTAAATTCTCCTTTTTTCGTGGAAAATGTAAGAAAGTGATAAGATAATGATGGTACAAAACATGAAAAAATAGGTAATCTTCCTCCCTCTAACGAAACAGAAGCAACGCACACTCTTGATTGTAATACAGTTTAATAAAAATTCTAAGCAATAAACAAGTCTTCAGTCAGAAACAAATTTCCCTGCTTCAGAATATTCTTCAATGATGAGTGAATGAGTAAGTGTTTGGGCTTATGGAGCAAGAGCCGATTTCGGCTGAACTGCGCCAAACATTTGTTTGAAATTAAAAGCATATTAAAATGTATCGTGTTCCTCTAATGGGACTGCGGACTGCTAATTTCCATTGCAGACATAGTACATTCCCCAAGAGCTGGTATCAGTTTTTTAGTGTGGCACTTTGGCATTTAGTGTGGCATTTTGTCATCCAGTTTTCTCCCTAGAGGGAGGCACCTGAGCTCTGACGATGCAAAGCTGTACTAGGAATTTCCCTTTGGTGAGAGCACCTAAGCCTAGCAGGCACTATGGGGATCTTTTACATGACACGTATAATCACAAAACATATACGCTGTCTATTTTTTTGAAGGGATAACTTCTATTGGCGCGATTTGCTGGCGAGTGAAATTGACTGAACGTCACGCTCGGGAAGGTAACGCTCATTCGGCTTTTTTCGCCTTCAGTCGGGCATACACAACCCTAAAAAGGAAAGGAGGGACATTTCCCTCCACCACTCTGAAACGGGGTAGTTTATCCCCCCCCCATCAATACGCCGTAAAAGTAAAGTTCCTAGCTTCGATCTAAGGGGGGCTCCTCCCCCCACACGACCTCTTTCTACGAGAAATGAATGCAAGATACTTCTAATCCTAGTTGAAGCATGAAAATGAAACGTAATATTTTGAAAAATAGGTTTAGAGATAAAGAGGAATCCTATACTAAAATTAAACATAAAACGTAGAAAAAGGATAAATTTTTATAGAACTAAGTATAATTATTATTAGCAATACTGCAGTGATGTTAAGAACAAAAATCTATTTTTGTAAGTGAATCGGAATAGCAATGAAAAAATAGTTCTATTAATCACATTACTTAAATATACTTCGAATCTAAAAAGAAAATTAACTTTGTTATTTTAAATTTTGAATTGTTTTAAGTATACAGGTATTAAGAAAAAGTTACATAAAATAATTTAAATACAAGAAAACAAAATATAGTTACGAAGACTTTCCTTGCAGCAGCACTAGATATATTTGTACAAAACTGCGATACTATGACAAAGAGCTAGTATAAGCCAGAGATTATGTGATATAAATCTTCTTATTAAATCCTTTTTTAAAGTTTTTGATCTAGATTCCTCTCTTCCCAATCAACTACCTGTCTTATTATCACTTTGCTTAAACTAATTCATGGATAGAATTGAATATAGTTAAATTACAACCGAAATTCACAAAGCCGAATCGGATCTTCTGAACAAATTACCAATGATTTTAAGTGGGAATTTTAAAGTAGATTTTTCAAAAGACAAATCAAAACCTTTAGTTGATTTTTTAAAATCAAAATTCAATTCAATTATGTCAAATAATCCAAATGAAGCACGAGGAAGTACGGAACAACGCTTGACGGAGTTTTTTTTTATAGATATTTAAATAAAATTTTAATTCTCTAAAAGATTTATAACCTATTTCAGTTACGATAAGCCTATTGTTTCCGTCTTAGAATACAATTAATTCCCAAATGTATTCACAATATTAATTTCAAATATATTCCCAAAATATTTCACACAAAAATATTACTTTATGAGTACAGACATATGAACAGTGGCGCACACAAGAGGAGTGTCCTAGGGTTCCGGAGCTCCCCTCCCCCCAAAGCTTTTGATTTTTTTCCCGATTCATTATAATTTTAAGTATATAATACGTAAAATTTAATTAAATATTTGTTTTTAATGATTAATTTTATTAATTAATACTAATTATTTATTTAATAATTAGTTTTTTACTGTTTTTTGTCCCGTAAAATCGACAAAATCAAAAGGAGCATGATACAAGAATGGTGGACTTTCGACCTTGGACCCCCCCCCTTGGAAAACTTCTGTGTGTGCTACTGCGTATTAATAAATTATTTTATAGAACAATACTAATATCCCCTTGTTATTTATTCACCTAACTAATTCCTGAAATAACATTACAAAATTTGAAGTTATCACTTCTAACGGGCAGTCATAAGCACACACACTTTTTTTTTGCAACATTAAAATCTATCGACTTGGGACAGGGTCGATCCCGCAAACTTGGATGTACAAGGTCATCTTTAAACCAATTACGCCACACAACTGGCTGGGTAATGTATATGCAAGAACAGAAAATATAAAACATCAAATTAAACATAAAAATCCAGTCTTAAAAATCAAAGGAGTTTGGAAGGGGGGGGATTGCCACCAAATGTTCATCAAAGATGATGACATATCTAAGAAACATGAAGTTAAAGTGATCGATCTTTTAAATTTCAGTAACATTTAAGCTTTCTTCGTTCAAATACATAGCTAAAAAAGCTGTTATGACTAGATGCAAGAATAATATTAAACATTAAAATCTGTTAATCAGTAAGCAAAATCATTTTAAATATAAAGGGTGTTTTTTAGAGGTATAGAACTTTAAATTGCAATAAAACAACGATGTATTATTCGATTGACATGAATTTTTATTCCAAAGATAATCTTGTGGCATTACATTTTAAATATGATCAAGCAAGGCGTAGATTCGTCGAATGGGCCCAAAACGAGATTGCCGTTGTTCCCGATTTTCATAAGCGAATTTTGTTTAGCGATGAAGCGCACTTCTGGTTGAATGGCTACGTCAACAAACAAAACTGCCGCATTTGGAGTGAAGCTAATCCACAAGTGTATGCCGAAACACCGTTACATCCAGAAAAACTGACTATTTGGTGAGCTTTATAGCCTGGTGGAATCATTGGTCCGTACTTCTTCAAAAACGATGAAGGCCACAACGTTACAGTCAATGGTGATCGGTATTGAGCCATGATTACTAACTTTTTCATTCCTGAATAGAACAATCATGATGTCCAGGAGCTTTGGTTCCAACAAGACGGCACAACATGTCACACAGCTCGTGCCACAATCGATTTATTGAAAGACACGTTTGGTGACCGCCTAATTTCACGTTTTGGACCTGTGAATTGGCCTCCAAGATCTTGTGATTTAACACCGCTAGACTATTTTCTGTGGGCCTATGTAAAGTCATTGGTCTATGCGGATAAGCCAGAAATGCTTGACCATTTGAAAGTTAACATTCGCCGTGTTATTGCCGATATACGCCCACAAATGTTGGAAAAAGTCATCGAAAATTGGACGTCCAGATTGGACTACATCCGAGGCAGCCGTGGCAGTCCTATGCCAGAAATCATATTTAAAATGTAATGCCACAAGATTATCTTTCGAATAAAAAAAATTCATGTCAATCGAATAATACATCGTTGTTTTATTGCAATTTAAAGTTCTATACCTCTAAAAAAACACCCTTTACATTTATAAAATCGTATTAGAGCAACATCTTTGAAAAACATTCAATAATTTTTTTAGCATTCACACAATTCTTCAAGTTTAAAAATTCCTTCTCGAAAAAAAATTAATATTTAAAAATTAAGATATAAAAATGGGATTTGATGTTAAATAATTAAAATATTAGTAGTAAAAAAATATGTTTGACCTTTTTGGAAAGAATTCCAAAATCCTATATTTACAATAATTTTCACTTTAAAAGAATAACATATTTACTTCTCCGATGATTATAAATAGATACAAAATCTAGATGTGCTTATAAGGTGACTAATTCCGGAAACATAATTTTTAAAAGTCGTATAAATAACATTTTGATGTTTAGTATCAGTTGAATTAAAATATAGTACATGCTTTACGAATTTTTTTACATAAAAAATTACTTAAATGCAATTTTTTGGCAAAAAAGTCAGGCAAGGCTGATGTTTCCAAAACATTCTCTTTTTATGAAAAATGCTTCAAAAATAATAATTTGCCTGTATATAGGTAGGACTTCTGTGCCGGGGATGAAATAAAAGTTGTTTTTTTTTTTTTTTAGAGCTACTATCAATTGAAATAATAACGTTGTTTTTTAGTTAAAGCTGTGTTAAAGAATAGGACCCGAATTTGGAAAAAAATTTCAGATATAACAGAAATGAAAAATAAAAAAAAATAAAAAATTATGGCTTCACTATTCTTTAGAGAGCAGCATTTTTTACAATCTATCCCATTTATAACCAAGTTGATTCATTTTTTCTGAATATATTATTACGTTGATGGGGGTTCGAGAATTTTATGCAAATGAGTTTCAAAGAACAAGATAGTTCTTTAAGAGCCATGAGAATCTTTTGTAGAAAATTCAATCCTTGAAATACCGCATTCAGCAGCAACATCCACAGAATAAACCTCAGGTCTCCACACCTTCAACAGCGCAATGATCGGTGTCTAAAATACACGTAAGTAAAAGATTATTACAAGCAATCACTCGTTGAACAGCCCAAGTAATAATTAACCGCTTCGACAGTCAAAGCAATCCGAACTCTCCAAAAATGGTTGCCAACATGATCACCAGATCGCCAACTTGGTAGCCAAAAATGATGCCGACTTGGAACTATCGCCAAGATTTTGCCGCCAAGTTCTCATTGAATCGTCATTTTAACGAAAGGGACGGCGTTCCTTGCGAATATTACAATTTTAACAAAAATTAAATATAACAGAGTAATTTAAATGCATTACACATCCAAACACAGATTATTTACAATTCTTCTTCTTCTTTATAAGCGTAACAACCTGTTACAGGTCTTGGCTGCCTCCACAGCTCGCTTTTTCCAATTCCAACGATACGCAGCAACTCTCTGCCAGTTTTTAATAAAGGGTGTTTTTTTAGAGGTATAGAACTTTAAATTGAAATAAAACAACGATGTATTTTTCGATTGACATGAATTTTTTTATTCGAAAGATAATCTTGTGGCATTACACTTTAAATATAATTTCTGGCATATGACTGCCACGGCTGGCTCGGAAAATTTGTGGGCGTATATCGGCAATAACACGGCAAATGTTGTCTTCCAAATGGTCAAGCGTTTGTGGCTTATCCGCATAGACCAATGACTTTACATAGGCCCACAGAAAATAGTCTAGCGGTGTTAAATCACAAGATCTTGGAGGCCAATTCACAGGTCCAAAACGTGAAATTAGGTGGTCACCAAATGTGTCTTTCAATAAATCGATTGTGGCACGAGCTGTGTGACATGTTGTACCGTCTTGTTGGAACCACAGCTCCTGGACATCATAATTTTTCAATTCAGGAATGAAAAAGTTAGTAATCATGACTCTATACCGATCACCATTGACTGTAACGTTGTGGCCTTCATCGTTTTTGAAGAAGTACGGACCAATGATTCCACCGCCTATAAAGCTCACCAAACAGTCAGTTTTTCTGGATGTAACGGTGTTTCGGCATACACTTGTGGATTAGCTTCACTCCAAATGCGGCAGTTTTGTTTGTTGACGTAGCCATTCAACCATAAGTGCGCTTCATCACTAAGCAAAATTCGCTTATGAAAATCGGGAACAATGGCAATCTCGTTTTGGGCCCATTCGACGAATCTACGCCTTGCTTGATGATCGTTTTGATGAATTGCCAAACCAAACTGAGAATAAATCACTTGACAGCTGTTAAATCGGTCGCCATCTTGGAAAGTAATGCCAACTTAAACTTCTATACCTGGAAAAAAAACACTCTTTATTTAGAGTTTTTAAGTCATTTTCAACATCATCTATCCACTTTGTTGGGGGTCTTCCTCTTGTTCGAGATCCCATAGGATTCTTAAAAGTGTAAGCTCTGGTCTGGTTGTTTTCAGGGCTTCTTCAGATGTGGCCGTGCGATCTCAATCTGTTACTTCGGATGACTTGAGTAACTTGAGGTTCTTTGTAAAGCATATATAACTCGAAATTATATCTAGTACGCCAACATCCTTGATCTTTAACAGGCCCAAATATAGTTCTCAGTGATTTTCTTTCGAAAGTTTCCAGAGCTCGTATAGTCTCCAAATTCAGCGTCCAGGTTTCGCTAGCATACAGCAACACAGGCAAAGTTAATGTCTTATATAATCTTAACTACTTACACAAAATCTTAACACTACTTACACAAAATTCGTAACAATATGAATTTTTAAAAAATATATTATTAACAGGTGCGTGCGTAGTCTCCTGTAAAATCGAATCTTTGAATATTCGTGGATTTTAACTAAATACAGTTGAACCCCGATTTAACGAATTCGTTAGGACCGAAGAGTTTGTTCATCACATCGAGATCTAAACAAAATATAAATTTCTTGCATTTACCATTCGCGCACGTGGAAATTCTACAAAAAGTAACTACACAAAATATATCCGAAGTTAGAAATTACTCGTCTTTTATTCAACAGTAAAAAATACTATTAATTAATTATTACGCTCCAGTTAATTGGAAATTTTAAAACATTGACTGAAAATCTTTTTGATTTCTGACTCGAAATTCTATTTTCGATTATATGCTGGAAAGCAAATGCTACGTCACTTACATCCTGCTGTATGAGGTATATTTTCAGTTTCCAAAGCATTAAAAAATGTTACACTTTGGTAAAGAGCTTCATTATCAATTTCTGCGTCAAAATATCTCTAACCCAATCGATGCGACAAATCATCAGTTTCCTGAATTTCAGTTGCACAGATAGGCAGTCCATCATCAAATGTATAACATAATTAGGGATTGCAATACCGGGATACCGAATACCGGTATTTTGGATCATTTGTACAATTTTGTAATGCCGGTATTCTCAAGTTTAAATACCGGTTTTTCGAAATTTACCAGAAATTTTTTAAATCGTTCCCACTTTATGTTCAGGGATCACCAACATTGCAAAATAGTATACCTTTTTGTTTTTATGTCTCCCTAACGGGCGAAATTTATCAGACTGTGAATATAAAGTTGCGTCGTACAATCAAGAGAAGTGATAAAATATGTGAATCATCCAAAGAGGGGAACCAAAACTATCCTCTTACAGCTCAGAGCGATACTGCCCATGCGCAGGATTCGTTATCTGTGAAAAAAAAAGTTTTAGTTGTGAAAGAAGTGCATAATATTTCGATATTTTTTAAATTGGTGAGTTTGTTGTTCACATTGTATTTGCATATCACACTTTAGGGTTCAAAATATTTTTCAGATTCATTACATATATACTCATTCATAATAACTCATAATAATGAACTGTAAAGAACATAAAAAATCAGTTGATAATATTTTGGTTTGATTTCATTAATTATATGACAAAAAGAATATGGCGGCTCAGTATAAAAAATGTTCAATGGATGAAGTACAAGCGGACACATTTAAAAAAGAAACATGATACAAATTTGTTAAAGAGGAAAGAATCTAATGGCGATGAATTTTCAGCACAATTTTTATAAGCTCAAGCCATCAGATAATTTTGGAGAGAAAAAGATAATTATAAGTAAAATGGCAGCATTAGATGTTTTACCATTTCGAGTGTTATACACTTCTACTGAAATAAGAAAAACTAATATCTGACAGAGGTCTTAAAAATCTACCAACATCCATTAATCGTTATAAATTACAGTAAAGATGCTCGCAATTTGAAATACGAGTTAATAAAATTAAAAGTAAATGGTGAAAAATTAAGTCTTACATTGGATGAATAGACGAGAGTGTAAGAAATACTCTATAAACATTCATTCAAAAAATAAGATGTTCCTTTACTTTTTAGGGATTCTTTATATACTGTTATAATTTATAAATTACAAATTACGTTTTGTGATATTTACACTCTCTAATTAAACTAGCAAATAAAACAAAGAAACGTCTGTGTTTTCTTTCTTTTTCTAATATTTTTACTATCGGTATTAAAACCGGTATCCCGGTATTAAGATCTAAAAAACACCGAATACCGGTATTGAACTTTTGGTCCAATATTGCAATCCCTTAACATAATCTTTAAAATTTTGAAATATTCCCCAGCGTTATGATGAGACAAGAAAGGAGTTTCCCATCCTATTCAAAACTCACACGATAGGTAACGCTCATGATTCATTTGCAAGTTTGCTGTTAAGTCAAAAGAGCTCTGCGCCCTTCACTGCTGACATTTGTTACTTTGAAAAAAAATTCTGTTCCAGACAAAAAGGATGTGATATGAAAAACAATCTAATTTTTTCTTACCCAAACTAATAAAAGAAAAATGTTTCAGCTGGTGAAATAATTCATTAATTTGGTGTTTATTATTCATTAAATCGGAGTTTTTGCCTTCATTTTAATCGGGGAATATAAAAAAAATTCGTTAAATCTCTCTCTCTCTCGTGAAATTCGTTCAATAGGGGCCCGACTGCATAACACAAAATGAAATCAGAAAAGTTAGGAATTGAACACCACGCCCAAAATAATTTTAAATATAGTTCGCAATATTTTAATAAATAAACTCTTTTTTTTCATTCTTCTTAAAAATTTACTTTTACATATTCGCACATAAAAATTCAATTTCTTTATAAATCTAAATGCATTTATTAATCATTCGCCTCCTCACATACATACAAAAGTAACGAATCAATGGCAAAAAACGCATTATCTTACTCTCCCCGCTCTTCCCCAGAAAGCGTTCCGACCCTCATTTTACACTGAAAACCACTGCCAAAAATAAAAAGGAAATGAAAAACGATCTAAAAAAGTCCATAAAGCCATCAAACGCTCCAACACCTTTTCAACAGCAACGAAAAAGAAACCAGCACAAAAGGTGCTTCGTCCCTCCCCTAGCGAAGTATCCATTATGATCCTGTCCACAAGAGAGAGAGGCTATATTTAAGCACAGATTCCATTAAATACATATCCGGAGTACACTAATTAAAGGTAAAAATCGACCACGAACAAATACATCGGGAATCGATCTCAACTCCCACAAAAAAAAGGGGGAGGGGAGGGGGTCCTTTTTGGATGAAACACAAAAGATGATATTTGTTCGTCGAGGATCATAGGTCTGAAAGGACATGTTTGTCCGGG
The DNA here is from genome assembly GCA_019973935.1 of Trichonephila clavipes. Lineage (NCBI taxonomy): Eukaryota > Metazoa > Arthropoda > Arachnida > Araneae > Nephilidae > Trichonephila > Trichonephila clavipes. Next base: position 56,171 of record BMAU01012236.1, on the reverse strand, counting down.
AGGGGGGAACTGTTGCTCTCCAAATTTTTTTCTTTCTTGCCTTTTTTTGGCAGATTTGTTTCGGGATCCCTTTCAACAGCTGGCTCTCGAGATATGTAGAGGGCTATTTTTTTCGGCGGAAAAACATGAAGCTAACGATTTCGTGACTTCCACCTGTTCGCTGTTTCAATGAAAATGTGATCACGTTAAAAGATTTCGTCCTTTTGAGGGAGAATTAAAATTTCCTTTCTCTTTTATTTACAGTTATTTTTAAGAATTAGTCAAACACCAAATAAATCAAATCTAATGCACACATTTCCGAATTATTTTATTCAAAAATTTGCTTAAAAGTTGAGTTCATACCTGTTACGACGAGCATAAAATATCCAAATTAAGCTTTGCGATTACCTTAAACTTTAGGATTTGGTCGAAAATTGAATAGGCAGAGTATCCCATGATTATTGAGACCAACTTTAAGGGGAGATAGGGGACATTACATAAGAATTCAGATATGTATAGCAACCCATGAATGGAAATGTCTTCGTTCAGCGTTAGATGGCGTTATTCACAAGAGCGTCATGAATACAGGCCTGCATTTCCGCTGCCCTTTGCCCGCAGAGGAGTATGGAGCGTTTTACGAATACCGAGCTAGCAGATATCCACCTGATTTATGGATTGACCGAAGGAAATGCACGAGAAGCATAAAGATTGTATGGCAAATGGTACTCACAAAGAGTTGCACCGGATGGCTGGATGTTCCAATGGGGATCATTACGAGGCAATCGTCGAAATAAAGGCGGGACACAAGTGACTCGAACTCCCAGCTTTGACCAATCAGATGATCTCAGCCTTGTGTCTCTTTGCTTCTTGTACCTGTTCTTCTGACGTTTCCGACCATGGGCTGCTATGTAAACCTTTATTCTTGTGATGAACCTTAAACTACCTCCCCTTTAAGTTTTCTCCAATAATCCTGGGATACTCTATATAATAGTAGTATATTATAGTCAAATTATAGTTTAATTTTGTAGATCAGTTTATTCGGTTCATAAAAATACTAAGGTTTTTTTTTTTTTTTTATTTTCCGTTCCACAGTCTACTTGAGCTGAAATCCCAAGCTACTATAATGTGAAGATACTCAGTCGTGACATATTTAATGTATTCCACATACCAGTCATAAATTTTCTTAAACTGCTTCTCAACTGAAACATCAACGGCGACCTCAATCACGATATCTTTCTCTTTCTCAGTCTCACCATCTCTTTCAAACTCAATATCTCTCAATCTTTGGATATCTTTCTTTTAATCTCTCGATATTCTCTCAATTTCGATACATCTCAATCTTTCTCTCTCTCGGTCTCAATATATCTTTCAATCTCAAAATATCTCTCCTTTAATCTCAATATATCTCGATTTCTTTCTCTCTCAGTCTCAATATCTCTTATCTCTCTCTCAAAAAAAAACTCTCGATATCTTTTCTCTCTCAATCACTGTTTCCTTCTTAGTAACTTTATTTCTATACTTCTCTCTTTCATATACGCTCGCAAACCCTTATAAAATCCTGTATCTGATATTTAGTCACTTCACTCGTCGCAAAAATGAAATCTTAGATTTAGTTTAAAATCGCATGATTAATGCTAAAGAGACCTTTTTTACATCAATATAAACATTTCCGCTTTCCACCGCAATTTTTCTTTTCTTAAGAAGCTTTTGTCAGCCTGATACTTCATTGCAAAAAAAGAAAAACTTTAAAACATTCACCTGACTCTAGACACTTTATTTATAAGAAAAAAAGAACCCAAACATTTTAACTGAGTTTGTTTTATGTATCATAATCGGGAGCATGGGGAAGGAATATTTAGATGCAACTGAATACATTCCTTAAAATATCATCCTTCATTCTGCAAAACTAGATTTCAGAATTTCATAAATTTCGAAACACGAGCTCCTCTCGATTAATTTATCTTCTAAATGCCAAATAAGGACGACAAGAATTCTTTAAGGTGCATTCTTGATTAAATTTATCCAACGTGGAAGGAAAAGTATGCTCCAATTCTATTTCATCATTTAAAATCTTCAACTGCTGTTTATGAATATTTGAAAATATTCATTCCGAACGTCTTTTTTTTTTATTATTACTAACATTTTTTAAAAAAAGAAAGGGGGGAGAAAAAACAATGTTCCGTGTATCTTTCAATAATTACACTTTCAAATAACTTTTTAAAAAAACGGCCGGGTAAAAAAGAAGTGCGGGAAAAAATGTGCTCATTCTCGGTAAAAACTGAATATGATTTCTCTGTTTTTAATTCCCTTTTATCTTAATACTATTTGCTTCTTTTCAAAATAAATTAAATTATCCATTACAAACAAGGTAGAAAAAAAATATAAAAAGGGGGTAGATAGGAAAAACCGTGAATGACTGAAAGTACGTAAGACAAGCGTATCTTTTTCTAGTCCCGACATCAATTGAGTTTGATTTATTGCTAGCGTAACACGTAAAAGAGGTTTCTTTTTTGTAATATATTCGGTAAACAAATGATGGCGTGATTTTTTTGCTTGGTGTAAATACCGATGCTGGTTTTTTCTAGCAGTTTTTCCACCCTTTTTTTCGTCATCTCATCTTTCTCCTTACAAGCGGTTTATGTGAGTTTCTTATTTATATGCTTACTTATTCCGCATTTTGGACCGAGAAGATTATAAAAAAAATTAGATCTTGCGCGTTTTACTGTAATTAGAATACAGTATCTACCTACATTTTTTTCATTAAATTTGGCTTAATAACTCTTCTGATGTTTCGTATTTGTTTCCGTTTTCGAGGAGCTGAATAATTATTTTATTAATTACGCTAGATAACATTATGAGTTAGAGCTAAAAAAAAGGGTTAAATAATAAATTTTTTTTCTAAAGCAAAAAAAATAGAATTATTCTAGATATGCTTATGTTTATCAAACCAGTGCTACCTACAGACTAAAAATTGGAAAAGGAACAGCATTAAAAAAAATTAACCTTTATTTATTTATTTACTATTTTTTTGTAATGTGCTTTTGTTAACTGAATTCGTTATTCACATTACGGAAATCTCATTCTCACAACTACTTTCTTATCGTAGGCCATCTAACTCACGTTCCCCACTCTATTTTTTAACAAATAAACCAAAAATACCCTTAGTTGATTTTACTTGACGCCTGAACAATTACGGATACACAATAGTCTCAGTTGAAAAACTGAACTTTCGATAAGCACCAGAGCATAGCAATGGAATTGGAAGAAATGTATAAGATTTGGGATAGACTTTTCGTTTATCTATATAAAAATGGATGTTTGTATATATGAAATCTCATCACTCCAACATCGGTTCACCCAATCACTATGGAAACTGGCATGTATAAGTATTTTTTGTGGAGAAGATTTTTGTGCTATCCTCTTTGTTGCAACTTCCCACCAGGTGGCGCAACAGTATATCAACTTCTGCAGTATTCAATCAATCGCCAAGTTGTCAATAGGGTGGCCAAAAATGATCTCAACTTGGCTCTACCGCCAACATTTCGCTATGTTTCCATTGATTCGCCATTATATTACAAGTAACGGCGTTGCTTGCAAATATTACAAATTTAACATCAAATAAATACAACAGAAAATAATATTAACGTATTACACATTCATATATAAATTACTTACTCTATTTTAAGAGTTCATTACACAAAATTTTTAACAATGTGTTGATTTTGTTGAGCAGAGACCCACAAGGGAGTTACGGGGCGTTATAAAGAAAAAAAAGCCCTTTTTAATAACTATTAGATCTACATACTTAAATTTTAGCAAATATGGGTTTTTGTTTTTGTTTTTTTGTTCAGTTGAGATATGCAAAAGTTTTTTTTTGTTTTTTTTTTTGTTGCTTAATTTGAAAATTTACTCATTAAAAATTTCTTTATCCTTCAATCTACATTTTTTAATTTTTCAATTTACCTTTGCTTAGAACGGGTATACCATCTAGTTCATATATCAAAGTTGAAAAAGAACAAATCAATAACATTTATTCAATTAATTTGCATGAATATTAGAGAATAAAAATAAACTTGAAGTGAGAAGATTGAATGATTGTTTGTTGACGTCACGCTTCGAGGTTACATGAGGCTTATTGAGGGCTTTCGACAAATGACGCCTGAGTGAACACTAATATCAAGTCTAAATATTGACTTTGCACCTCGACTTCATATGCATCTACATTATTGGAGATTTCATGGCTTCAGTCCATGGCTAACACAACCTATTTCGTGACTGTGAACCATCTGCTGTTGCATCCACAAAAAGGATAATATCCAACTTAAAAATTTTATTCAACTCTAAAGCGGGTCTCTCTTTAACCCCTGAACTGGTTTGCCCATAAACCGTACGGGCTACCGAAAACTGGTCATAACGAGTACTGATATTTTCCCTCTTTTTGCTCCTATTTTTCATTCTTATAGTGAGTGGCAGTGTTTTTAACGGATGCAGTTTGTCCCCACGGCATTGAAATACTTCTCATCTGGCATTTTCTTTGTGAGGAAAGCGTGAATTTTTCCTTGAAGGTAGGAATTCAGATTCTTGAATCTATTCAGATATCAGGGTTGTTCACAAAACAAAACTAAATGGTTAAATAGAGGCGATTCTTTTATGCTGCCGCATTTTATACAGGTTACTGCATGGAGCGGCAAGATTCCTTTACTATTGAAACCTGCACAAATCCGCGATCGGTCCCAATCTTTCACCCTACCACCTTGTCAATAGTTGTAATTTCCAAAAACTTTGTATTAAATTTAATTTTTACTGTAAATTTTTTCAACACGTAAATTTATTACCAATTTATGTTAACTTTACAATAATGGAAATGAGTTACAAATATTTTACTTCCTATTAAACCTTTCGCGAACCCCCTAACGGTAACCACGTATCCCCAAATTAATTTCAACGGAAGTCACAACGACTTTCAGGCATCTGTGGGGCAGGACAGTGGTCTTGGAACTTTTTTCAATTCACGGAATCCCCAGAGCTTGAAGGTGATTTCGTGGAGCCCCACTTACTTCGAAGAATATATCTCAAAATAATGTTTTAACTAGAGCAGCATGTTATAGGAACTTTATGCAAAGGCAATTAAAAAAAATATTGCATTTATTATTAAAAAACTCTCATCTAATTGTTTAAATACAATTTACAATTACACTAACTGTTGAATTCTAGGTCTTTTGTAATTAAATGCAATCGCATTACATATTCTGGGTTTAATTTGCTTTTATTATTTGTTTCTGTAGCCACTCTTACGTTGAGAAATATTATATTATATATTTCACTTAAACAAAATGCTCTGAATGGCATTATTATGTTTATAGCTGTGTGAGAAATTCTATGTATTTTACGTGAATTTGCAACCTAAAATTTAGAATTTAACATGAACTCTGCCGATATGTTGTTCCCTTTCCTTTATTATATGTGTTGTTTCTCTTTAATGTAAAAAGGTGCATTTTCCATTAGAAAACTATTTAATTTTACAAGACATTGTGCTAACTAACTAACGAGTATAAAATTATCTCGTTTAACCTGAGATAGTAAACAAATAGAATGTTCACAGTCTAGTGAGAAATATATATAAAGACAAAATGCGCGTTTCAATATTCTTTCATTACATTATACTAAAAGTTTAAAACGTATTGCAAAGTAAAGTTATTATATATAAATAAAATTTTTTCAGTTTTAATGCATGAGCTTTAGACACTGATTGACTGATTGAATATTAACGTCGCACTGTTCAGCTACACGAGGGCTTTTGGCGACGGACCACGTAATTTTGAACCATGTTCAAGTGACGTGGAGGACACCTGAGCTGGCACCCCCTCTCCTAACTACCACACCACACCAACGGGAGGACGTTTCAGCTCTCGACAGATTTAACGTGCATCGCTGCCCTACACGGCGGGTCTTTAGTGGTACTGGGCTCGAACTCATGACAAGGCAAGCCACGGTGCGATACCTATACCACTCGGCTACCACGGCCACGAGCTTTAGACACTAGTAACTATACAAACTTCATGGAGAACGTGAATCCATTTTGAATACATAGTTATTTTTTCTCGATTTTTTTGTTGCGATTGAATATGTCTTGTGGAATCCTAGGGTTCCATGGAACACAGTTTGAAGATCACTGGTGTAGAGGAACTAAATTTTTAGATGATTCAAGTCCTCCCATTTACATGGTGGGGCAGTTTGGAGAGTGAGGTGCCACCTCTGATGTCGTCCTTGTCACTTAACTGAAGGCAAAAATTACGAGATCGATTGTAATAGCCAGCGAGTAGGTTCAAAATGAGACGTTAATAAAAATATTTAAATTATTTAATTGGATTGCAATAAATTAGTTAATTCAAGAAAGTAAATCATACAATTTAAGATTATTTGTCTTTAAAAAAAATTTAACTAAATAAATATTCCATTGTTTAAATCAATAATCATATAATTAAATTATATATATAAATATGTAATGAATTCACATATATAAAAAAGCAATTACAGAGTACAGTATTATATAAAGGCCATTCTCCTTAGCAAATCCTATAGAGTCATATCAAATAAAACATTTTATTTGAAGAAGTTGGCTAAATATCAATCTTTGACTCGTAATTAATTCACATTCAACAGTTATCCTTAAAATATTTATTTTTTATTGTGAACTTGATTTTGCACAGTGTGTAATTAGCTAAAATTTCAAATTTCTTTTAAATCCAATTTTTAGTTCCAAAGATGTTTCAAAATTATTAGATCGTTGATATTAAAGTTTTGCCGTATGTGACATTAAAGTATACCGTATCAATTTTCACGCAAAAAAATTCATTTATATTTTCCCGTTCTGTTAAAATCTTGGGGTAACTGAACAGGTAATTAAAATTTATAAACTACTTTATACTAAACTATGTTATTTTATTAAGTACTTATGCAAAACCAGATTATTTTTGTTTAAAATGTATTATACTATTATTTTATAACTGTCAATTGTTTTATACAAAACTCTGAGTTACACTGCCTTCGGTTTTGACTGGGATCATTTTCCGAGTTAAAATGGCGTTTACTTTCGAGGTGTGTATGAATCCAAAATATTTTTTAAAATTCGCTCTGCTGCAATTCCCTTTTTCTTTCGTGGCTATTTAAGAATTCTAATTTTATACTGGTTTTTTTTTCTTTTTTAAATGTACACTGCTGTCCACCGCAAGTGCAACACCAAGAAAGACAACAGATAGCACAACAAAATTTATTTTGTAGATAACAGGTTGACCAAGTATCAAATTATTAAATTTATAGACTTCTGCGAAGTGTGGCTCCTGCCAGAATCAGTAGCCAGAGTAGCCGCTATTGTTGGAGATCACCGCTGCCACACGCCTCGGCATTGATTCAAAGAGACTTTGGATGTGTTCTTGGGGTACAGCAGATCAAGCAGCTTCCAAACGTTGCCAAAGTTGATCTGGTGTGGCAGCTGGGGTGTAATCTGGGTCAATCGTTAAGCAACCATGAACTTCAGATGCATTACACGTAGATTCTATAAAGCATATATACACACGGATATTTTGATGTATGCTTTAGGAGTCGGCGTTAATTAAAAAACCCTTAAAACATGAAATGCAATAAAATCTATTAAAAGCTAACTTTAATTTGAAATTAAAGATAAGCCCGTTCAGTACAGCTCAAAAAGTGAGATAATTCTTTTAAATGCGAAATTTCATTTGGCATTTTTCATTCGAGCGTCAGATTTTCCTGCATAATCTTTGCGAACTATTTTAATATTGAAGCACATTTTACATCAGATGAAAAATGTCCATGCACTTAATACTCAAACTTTTTCAAAGAAATAATTATATTGCTGTTTTTATAAATAAATCTATAGCACTAAGATATATATATCTGGCCAACTAAGATATATATATACACTTGCCTCCGAAAGTCTGAGTACAGGCACAACCCTCTTATGTGTTTCTGGTGTAATCTGGGTCCATCGTTGAGCAACCATGGACCACATGTTTTCTATCGGTGAAAGATACGGAGAGCGAGCCCACCAGGGGAAGCAATTCAATCTGGTGATTGACGAAGAACTTTTGGAATCCTGTTATAGCATTATCCTGTTGAAATATGGCTGTGGTCAAGCCCTGAAGGTAAGGAAGGACAACTGGCTCCAACACCTCGGAGATGTAGCACTGGCTGTTTAAAGTGCCAGCAATGCCGTACTAGAGGAGTGCGAGAGTGATATCCAATACCGCCCCATACCATAATACATGGTGCAGGACCAGTGTGGCGGTGTATAATGCAGCTGTTCAGCATCCTCTCTCCACGGTGTCTCCAGACTCGAATCCAACCATCGTGGTGTTGCAGACATATGCGTGACTCGTCAGTAAAGACGACTTCATTCCATTCTGCCACCCACATCCTTCTTTCATCGCACCATTGGCGGCAGAGACGTCTGTGGTTCTGCGTCAAGGGTAGACCAAACAATGGACGTCTTGCTGACAGGCCACTCTGCTGTAAACGGCGTCGAATGGTACGCGCAGACACTGAATGATGCGTTACAGTCTCAATGTGTTGTGCTATGGTTCTTGATGTGACTGAGCGATCCCTCGCTGTCATGCGCACAATTTGTCTGTCCTCACGTGAAATGGTGCACTGAGGTGAATGCGATCGACCACGTCGGTCCGTCGTACCCTCCTGCATCTAACGGTTACATATCGCATTACAGTTGTTTGGTTTCAACCAACACGACTACCGATTTCCCTGAAAGATAATCCACAATCTCTGGGTAGGCCATTATCTGTCGAACTCAGATACTTGATCAAAAGCTGATCGCTGTTTTCTACGAGACATAACTGATTGTTTTTTGAAAAAACTACAAGAAAAACACAATTGTCGAAACATTCAAGCCTTAAATAGCACTTTGAGGTGGTTCCACAGGCGTGTAATCATGTAAATTTCACGTTATTTGCATGCTTCCTTCAGGGTGTTGCTTTTACGGTGGCCAGCAGTATATATCACATTAGAAAAAATATATATCGGTTGATATATACACCTTTGGAAAGAGTTGAATAGATAGTTTTATATCGTAAGACACCAAATTAATACCAAAAAAAGTTAATTTTTTATTTAAAAAAAGCACAATTTTTATGATGAATTTTTAAAATGCGTTACAGAAAATGAGAAATCGGATAAATGAAAAACGTGGTATCCATGTGGAAATTCCTCCTTCGGAATTAATTAACTCTATTTATTTTTGATTAATGCATTAACTCTTAAATTTGGTTCAGTTTGTTTCCCTTCTAACTCGTATATATGGTTTGGCAATTATTTGCAAGGCTTCGAACTGGAACTGAGCCTAACAAAAAAGCGTTTTACATCGATCTTCAGTCATTTGTTTACTGTATAACCAAATTAATATTTTCTAATTTAACGTCAACCATCTAATTAATGATTATTACATGTACCTTGCTTCTCGATTTCTTATTTTGACGTCCACAAGTACTTTTCTGTATCAAAAACTACTTGTAAAGTAGGTAAATTTAATTCAGTTAAGGAAACTATTTGATTTTTTAAGAAAAATATCAATCTAAGTTATATTTTTTTCGCGTCTCAGCATGCGATCATCAGCGGAAGTGTTTGTATAAACTGTTTAGATAGACAAACAAGAATCATAAACATAGTTGATAATGGATAACAATACCAACGCTCTCCGCTTGTATCGTACTTGCTGGATAATTGTATCTAATCACATAGTGTGCCAATTAAAAAAAAGAAAAAATCTTTTAAATTTTGGTAGAATTATATTTTTAGTACACATAAAAATATCAAAAATATAATTATCCAGTCGAACCTGAACCGAAAACCGTTATTTTCGGCGGAACGAAAATCGGAACTGAACCGATATATTTTAGTTGAACCGAAACGAAAAGTATTGCGGTTCGAAGCTCTGTTTATATCCCAAAATTTGTAAGTACATTTAAAAGGTTTATCTACTCCTTTGCTTAAATTTGTCTAAGCGTGGAGCAAATAATTCCCACTTATTTTCCTCTCATAAAAGTATTTTTGCAAGCCATAAATGGCAACACCTACAAAGCAAATATCTTTTTTTACCCTCTGAACTACTGACAAAAGGGAGAGAGAGGGGATCACTTTTCTTCAGCTCTTCTGTACCGCCTGTCACGAAGCCCAAGACACACACACTACATTTTTAAAACACTGTGGGGGAGTGGAAATTTTCTTCTATCACTTCTTTTACTGTAAATAATGTTAGTTTTTTTTTTCCTTATTTAAACTTTTTGGTAGATTGAAAAAATGTTACTCAAAAATAAAATAGAAACTAGCATGCAATAAATATCAACATGTGAGAAAGGAAAGTTCTTACATTTCTGAAGTTTGGCATAAGTCATTAAAAAAAAAGTCAAGTTGGATTTTTGTTTGAAAGCAAACAAAAATTTGTGCATAACATAAAATAAAGAAATGGATATTTACGATACAATTTTTTTAATTTTAAAAAAGGTTTCGTATTTAGATCTCATTTAAAATTTCATTTTTATCATTCTCAATTTTTTAATAATTTAAATTTGCTAATTTCTCAGAGTAGTAAGATCTTGAAAAGCTTTTGTTTATTTAAAAATAGGCATTTTACCATTCCATCTAACGGTAATTTTCCGTATGTTGAATAAGAATATGAATGTGTAATCATTTTTCATGCATCTGTTCAGAATGTCTGGGGAAGGCAATAAGAATCATCTTTGCAATATTAGATATAATCAGCGGCGCACACAGGAATTTTTCAAGGGGGTCCAGGGTCGAAAGTTCACCATTCTTGTATCATGCTCCTTTTGATTTTGTCGATTTTCGGGAACTAGTTTTTGAATAAATAATTAGCATTAATTAATAAAATTAATCATTAATAGCAAGTAATTAATTAAATTTTACGTACTATATACTTAGAATTATAATCAATCGGAAAAAAAATCAAGGCCTTTGGGGGGAGTTCCGGAACCCAGGACCCCCCCCCTTGTGTGCGCCACTGGGTTTAATTGTAGGAAGACCGTTAGATAGCACTATCATAAAATGGCTGAATTCTCTCTCAATGGGAGTAATTTTGAACGAATTAGACCAAAAAAATACCAGAGAGGCGTAGCTACCGCCGTATTAACCGTAGCGGCTCCAAAATATATAAGCAAAAGTATCGTAACATGTTAAAGGGTACCCAAGAAACTTTGATACATGGCCCACTGAGAACTAGCTTCGCCGGTGCACACAAGAAACATTTTCTGACAACAATAATAACGCACAATATACTTAGGTAAACCAAATCACGTAGAATTATTTCAATAAAATGTTTCATGTCGTTGCTATAGTGAATAAACACTAAGAAAAACAACAGCTCGATTCAATGATCCTGCCAATATGCTCGTCATTTTGATCCGTCGTCAAAAGACGAGGTCTACATCTAAGCTGGTAGCCCCTTCTCAAAACTTCCATACTAAGCCAATGCGAGATTTTTGAGCCACGATAGACTTAAGGTGCATCTACACGGATGGTCTTTAGTGGCGCCATCCCATGACTCGACAGAAATAACGTCGTCTAGAATTTCGCGATCATCACCTCACGGCTACCATGTGGATGGATCTTGCTATTTGGCCAAGATTCAAAATGTTAAAATCCTATAGTGTGGTGTGAATCTTTAACCCGACGTTAATCAGTCAAAAAAAAGAAGAAAAGTTAAATAGGGTCTAAACTCTTTTCCACATATTTCTCAACTCGAATAACGCAAGTTTTCGAAGCAACGTATTCATCATTAGTCTTGGTGCGAAAGCCGGGATGAGACATGGGTTTCTGGACTAGACGTTTCCAACCACTTCTACTTGCAGTCAAACTCCTCAGTTTTAAGAAGTCCTCCTCTACTGCATATATCCATCCAAGTCTAGGTCTTCCTCTTCCAGGGTCACACGGTCTCTAGCCGAAGAAATCTCTATTAGAATATTATTATCCTTCATACAGATAAACACACTCAGTCCAATTGAGGCGGCTTAATTGAAGAAATATACATGGGACCCCCCGACTTACCAAGCCCCTATTTAACGAATTTTGTGATTTAACGAAATTTTCTTCATCCCCAATTAAAATGAAGACAAAAACCTCTATTTAATGAATAATATATAAACCCCGAATTAACGAATTATTTCAACAGCCGAAAGTTTTGCTTTATTGTTTTGGATTAGAAAAAGTGGAATTCTTTTCAAATGACTTGTCCTTTTTATCCTAAAAAGAAAAAGACTTCTAAAAGCAGCAAATTTTGACTGGAAAATATACAACCCATTATCAAACTTTACAGGTCGAAATGAGTCATTAATGTGATCTATCGCATGAGTTTCGAATATGATAGGAAATTCTTTTATCCCATCCCATTCTCCAAGGCAGAGGATTTTTTTGTCACTTCCTTAGAGAAGTGAGGGTTATTATAGGTTTGGCTTGCAGAAGCCATATTGGAAGAAAGTCTTTCTTGAGATAGATTTTAATGAATAGATTAAGTTTTTGATGACGGATTGTATCTGTGCAACTGAAGTAGAGGAGATAGTTGATTTGTCGGAGTAGATGAATGCCGATTTTTATGCAAACACTGATAATGAAACTCCTCCTAAAGCTGTAACATTTTCTAATATCTCACATTGTTTGAAAACTCTGAAAACATACCTCATGCTGTAGGATGTAAATGACGCATTTTTTTCTTTTCTGCATAAAGTTAAAAAAGAATTCTTTTTCAAGTCAGGAATCAAAAAGATTGCCCAACATTAATGTGTCAGTATTTTAAAATTTCCAATTAACTGGTGCGTAATAATTTACCAATATTTTTATATGCTGAATAAAAAGTAAGTAATTTCTAACTATGCATATTTTTTCTATAGTTGCTTGTAAATTTCTAAAAAGTAAGTGCAAAAAATTTCTATTATTTTGTACCCCAATATAACTAACAACCACGAATTAACGAATAAAATGTTCGGTCCGAATGAATTCATTAAATCGGGGTCCGACTGTATTACCTGAATGAGAGAAAAAGATATTTATAATCATGAACCGTTTCTTTTCAGTATGAATCAGCTTAATTCACTGAACAGCGTATTCTCATGATCAACGGTAGCCCATAATACATGCAGAAATCATCTGTTACAGGACTCATATTGCTTATGGAACTTCCATCGATGATAACACTACATCGTGCCTGGTTTGAAAGCCATCTGTTTGAGATTTAAAAAGTTTCAAAATCTAAAACCACCCCAATTTTGTTTCATGAATTGAGCAATCTGTTCTCAATGTGTCATTGCAATAGATATCTCTCCGGGAAAAAAAGATTAAAAGGTCTATTACATCCCGCAACAAAAGCGATATTGCTGCTCTTTTGAGCTGTCATCAACGCATGCTCCTGCCAAACTGTTCGATTCACGTTCTTTTTTTTTTTTTTTTTTTTTTAATTCTAAATCCAAATACAGCATCCAAACCATCGCCTCCGAACAGAGAAGATCAAGACCTCTCCCCTTGAGATTAACACCCTTCTCATGACCACAATTGCATCCACTTTTTATTCGGTATGTATTTTCACTAAAAAACTTTTCCCGATTTTTAATTCCCGAGCCGTGTCAGCTGCAATTCGAATGGTGGCGTGTCCTTTAAACACCCTGCTCAGACAAAGAGCAAAAGAAAGTTCCTTTTTTTTTGTTAACTGCGGACTAAAAAGGAAGGGATGTATATTGTGATCGTTTAAAAAATAACCAGAATAAAAAACATAAAGAGGGAGAGAAAATGTTCAAAAATAGAACGCCCTCGGGCTACCTTTGCGGGTTGGTGCATCTCTTTTAAGCTCCACTTCTGTTAGAAACCTCCCCCTTTTCGATGGTGGGGAAGAGGGGATCCCTCTATTCACAGGACTAGGACGGTCCTCGTATAGCTATTCAGCGTCAGAAGTGAAGTGAAGAGGGTTTCCAAGCTAAACCCTCTTGACTATTGCGAACGATCCGAGAGCACAAAGACGTGACGCTCGCCTTCTGTAAACGAAAATCTGAAATTAAATGGTTCCGTGGATCTGGGGAGGCCATGGGACTTGATGCCAAGTTAACGCTTTTCCGTCACAAAAAGGAGAGTTGGAGGCTTAGATATTTTTGAATAATTTTCGAACAACTGAAAAAGATACAAACTCAAAAAGAAAAATCATTTGTCAAATTTCAAAATCAATAAAGGCATTTGAAATGTATTCATATCATAATTACTTATCACGTGGTAAAAAAAAATTGAGTACATTTTGTGTTGTGAGAGTGAAGTTAACGTAGCAATATAAAGCAAAACGAGGGCTATTGGTAACAGACCTCGTAATTTTGAGCTTCAGTCGAGTGACGAGGACAACACCAGAGCTGACACCTACCAAGAGGGACGACTTCAGAGGAACTCGTCCCACTCTCGACTCAGTCTTAATTAGATCCTGATTCGAATAATTTCAACTGCCAAATGTTATTTTCGGTTGTATTCTCCAAAAAACTGGAAATTTCGAGTGATGTGCCAACTGGCTACATGTGATGACCATGGCCCATGTATAAGCCTAAGTCTACCGCCATGCACCCTCAGTGAATCAAAAGGTGGTGGTCGGTTGTGCGATTAAATATATTTGCTTTGGGTTATTGTTTGTAAGAGATGTTGAAAATATATTATCATCTTTTATGGGTTATAGGTGGGGCATCCATTTTGTAGGGAAATATTAAGATGTCCTCTCTCCTAGAATCAACACAAATGGGAGCTTCGACAGATGTGGCGTCCAATGGCTACATCTACACGGCAAGTCTTCAGTGTCATTAGACCTCGAACTCATGACATGCCGGCAACGAGCTCGCTATCCTTAAAGGTTATCCTTTAGGCTACCGCCGCCACAAGGCTAAAATGATAATAACTGTAATGAAAACTAAACATGGTGCCATTTTTAAAAAAGCGCTAATTTGTCATCAGAACATTGGAATTGGAACATTTCAAGGAAAAAATAGTCCAGAAACACAAAAAAATAATAAAAGAGGTTTAACGTTCTTGTGCAAAAACAAATTAAATTAGGGTGATAAGAGCAAATTTAAAAATAATGAAAACATAGATAGGTTTTGTAAGATTGGAAAAGTTTCTATGCATGTAGTTTTATCCCTGCTGTTATGTTTCTTACTTTTGAATGAAACAGATCATGTCGTATTTTTCCAAGAATAACGGAACTATTTTTTTAGTGATAAGCATAACGAAGAAAGCTTATTTTCTCGATTACCAGTAATCCAACTCGGTTTCTCTTTTATTTTATGCATATTAAAAAAGCAGATAATAGAGGCACTTGAAACTTGACCCTGTGGGGTTTTAATTGTGCTTGTGGTTCGAACAGCTTATAATTCTTTAAAAAAAATTTACTAAAAGGGACACATAGGAAACGTTTGAATGGCGGATTGTGATAGATATCAGTTGGGAAATTAGAGGCAGAGCAAAGTATTCAATGAGTCAGAAAATGTGGTTTTCATATTCTGAAAGTAGTTCTAACAACATCCAGAAAATCAGTTGTAGGGTACCCAAGAGACATCACAAGTCAGAAGGATCGTTGCTTCGTTTTGAATGCAAGGCTTGGTACTTGGATGACAGATTCTCAACCCACAAATCAGCTTTCTGCTACAGATTTATCTTAAAGCCAGACAATATTGCTCACAGACCTCTCTTACGGGAAGTCTAAAAAAACGTAGACAAAAGCACCGAGGGGTAATAATCTCTATGGTAAGAATTAAAAATCCGTTGGTCTATGGGGGTTGAACCCCCAAACAGGGACGTCATAAGACATAGACCAACTGAGATAGGGCCCAAGACCTCGGAAGGGGCCTGTGTTTCGTTCTCAATCCTCTCTTAGTAAGATCCTGATCCGGATAGTTTTAATGGTCCAATATTATTCCCGTACATATTCTCCGAAAAACAGGCGTCCAGCTGCATGTCAAAAGTGGTAAGACTGTATTATTATATGTTGATTTTTGTCCATGTCTAGGCCTAGGTCAGTGGACCACACAAGGTAAGGGCATGGGGTCGGGTGAGTGAGGCACTGTTCAGCAACCCGAGGGCTTTTGGCGACGGACCATGTCATTTTGAACCATGGTCAAGTGACGTGGAGCTGGCACCCCCTCTCCTAACTACCACACCACACCAACGGGAGGACGTTTGAGCTCTCGACGCTTTTAACGTGCATCGCTGCCCCACACGGCGGGTCTGTGTGTGTGCCACTAGCCTAGACCTAATGCCATAAGCAGCTCATTGAGTTGAAATGCAGCGATCGATCCAGCCGATTTGTGCCTAGGTTTGTGAGTCGTGCATATTTATTTGGGAACTAGTTTGGTATCACGGAGCACACACGATAAGTTGTTTTTTATGCTCGCCAAGACGGGCAATAACATTACAATATGGTTTCCTTGATATTTTTGCAGTTATTACAAGTTATGAGAACCCCCCCTTGGGTTCTACCCTGGACACCAAGATTAATTTGAGACAAAGAATCACTAAAAGCCATTTGTATAATAATAACTCATATTTATTAACTTGATTCCAATATGAGAAACTCTAATATCATATAATATTATTATGTTACTTCGAACAAAAGGGATTTACCTTTAATATTATATTAAATTACGAATCATGAAATTAATCAATAATTATGCGTAAGAACAATAAGGTCTGCTAAAATAAGAGGTCTGAGAAATACACGCAACTCCAATTATTAGCTTTCATTAACTTAGACTAATTTTATTAAACTAACGCTTGTTTCAAGCAATAATAAACTATAGTATATCACCTGTTGATACCCCGATGTCTTCAGAGGTATATTAACTTATAAGCTCCATTCGTAGAATACTAGCAGTAACTCTTCACTATCGTAATCCTCTAAAGATCGTCTCCGCTGCTTCTGGCGCAATAGCCTTCATCTTTGCTAGCTTACAACTCTCTACTTAAATACCCTATCTACTTTACATACCCCTGAGACGTATTGAGTACGAAAACTCACAGCCAGGCTAGAGATATAAATATGTACAATTTATTTACATAACATTCTGAAAAACAATCTTACATGCAGAGCGCGTTTTTGCCTTCTGCTCCCAGTCGGGACCCTCAAAACCGTCCGCATGTCCTTTCTAGACAAGTCTATCCGGAACGTAGGGGAACGGGATTCTAGTAAACCCTTCTCCCTCACTTCCTCAGGCAGCAACACCATTCGTTTCTAGTCTTCGACGTAATCAAATGGTCCCGCAACAACATTCGCCACAAACTCCTCCTTCCTCTAGAGAGAACTTTTTCTGATGAAGGAAAAGTTCTGTTCTTTGAAGATCAATTAAAATATCTTAAATTATCAACTGGAGATATCACTTAAAGTTCTAAATAGCACTACCTTTTTAACAGTGTACGATTCCCTTCTGGCCAAAATGATATACTACAATACAATCAACACAGTGTTTCTCAAAGTGTGGGGCGCAAGCATATCGAAAATTTAATAAAAAAAAAATTTAAAATAACCGGAAAGAGAAGTAAAACAAATGCTTTCTTCCATAATAAAAAAATACACACAACAACACTGACATAATTTATGTTTATTATCTGGCTTTTTTCCATCATCAAATAGCTATCTTTGATCTCAAAACCAAATTAAAGAAAAAACATTTTGTTTAATTTTCTGTATTTCCTCAATGAGAGATTTTTTTATTACGTTTTAACACAAAATATTACTCGTTAAAAGAAAAACGAAACCCAGACTCTGAGAAAAATTTTAAGAAGATAAACAATTTATCACTGTAATTATTATTGAAATACTGTACATTAGTTGTAGAAAAAGAAAAGGAAGACATGATTCACTTTTCAGCCAGGCTGCATAGTACGTTTGCTAATCACTTGATTGACCTTCAAACTTATGGTATGGTTATTCAATATTAGTTCCGTCCCCCATTTTTTATGCGTTTGCTTTTCGCTTAGGGAAATTGTAAATAATAGAGTTTTACGATATTTGGAAAAGAATTGATTGATTTAACATTTCTGTAATATTAGTGAAAAGTGTCTCTGATTTGCGTCCTTTATTATGGTCTTGTACTTTTCAATCATTTTAGTTCAGTTTTATTGGATTTTTTCTCAAATCATCAAAGAATTGAATAGTCCTTGAAAGAAAGTAAGTATTCTTTCTATAAATTTTAAAATATTCACTATAATTCCGATTTGTATCGTAAACAGTAAAAATAATTGTAAAGGAGTTGAATGGTAACAGCAAAGCTCCTGATCTCCGAAGAAGTCTTAATCTCCTATCGAACACTTGGGGAGTAGCATTGAAAAATCTTACTTGCCCTTGTTAAAATTAAGTGGAAATAGGATAGTACTGGATTGCTAGACTAACTCAGGGTCGCATTTGCGCCCGAGAATCGTAAAGGGTGTCTCGCTTCGACCCCATAAATGAGTGGGGTGAATGAGTCCCCCCGCACTACCATTAGCGTTAGTATCGAGTACGCGCCTGCTCCTGGGTTAAAACATTTTGAAGTCTTCTCGCTTTAAATGTTAAAAAGTAACACAATTATTCTTCATCGGAATTTTATATTCTTTTTCATTATTTACATTAATTCTAAATGCTAATTATGTGAGGTTTAAAATTACAGTTCTTTTAAACAGTTATTTACAATTATAGCATTTATCTAAAAAAAATCATTTTACATTTTTGTATACAATGTCGTGCACGCAGTTTTACTCTCCTTACAGTTCAGCTATTATATCAAGAATAATGTTTTATTTTTTTAAAAAATGAACTCGTGCGAAGAGTCGGTGTTTCAGCCAGTATACGTTTAATGTATCAGTACTGAAGAAGGTATTTTATAAATAATTTCTTATTACTAAATTAACAACAAGTTTAATAATTATTAGGGACTTCCACGCGGGCTTGTCTTGTAGAGGAAAGATTTTCAAAGGAAGGTTTAATATCAGAAATCGACACTCTGAGTCTATTTTTCTATATTTAGCTGAGATCTATATTTTGTTTTCAAAGCAGTCACCGCAGAAAATCCGGTTTAAAAAAGTAGGATGTTGAAAATGATAATAGTATATAAAGTGCTTTTGTTTTCAGTACAGATAATTCCTCATCCACCTCTACCCAAAATTCAAAGAGCGATTTATTACAAAAATGGCTTTTAATTTTTCTCTGGATGTGAAATCTATGAAGATTTCTTCTTCGGAAGTTGAGAGCTCTTCTGGAGTATCTTGAAATAGATCCCTAATCCACTCGTAACTTGCTACCAAGCTGTCCTCATCCAGAAAATAATTTTGAAATTCTTTGCCACCATAGCTAAATGATTTTACATGTTTTAATAACAACTTTCAAATGTTGTTCTACAGATTTGTAAGTTTTAACACATATCGAGCTGGGGCTTTTCTTCCCATCATTTACTTCAGTAGTGGTAAATACAAAATTTAAGTATTTTTGAGAATATGGCCTTGATTTAATTTTCGGAACCATGCTCGTTCGTCTGTGTACTTGTTGATTCTTTATTATCCTCGAATGTTTGCTTACGACTTTAAAATGTATGTATGATTTTGTTTTAATCTACTGCCGTAAATACTTAATTACCGTGAATTACAATTAACGTGTAAATTTAAAAAAATGTACATTCAAGCTAGATTCGGTAGCTATAGGAGTATCGAGTCACAAAAACTGCCTGGAATTGTACGAGGAAAAGCATTTTTACATGTTTTGCGCAGACGTCCGATAGGTTGCCCAGACTCACGCAAACGTACCCTATAATGCCAGATGTGATGGATATGATAGACAGCAACATTGACTAGACTATTTTTCTAATGACATTTGAACTTTGAGAAATGAATGCTGAAGGAAATTTAATCTTTAATTAAATATATCATTTTGCGATCTGTTCCAATTTGAAAATTAGAGAAAGAAAAAGTAACATAATAATAAGTAAGTAATATATACTTTAAGTAATTTTCTTAAAATATATATTACTTAAAAGTTACATATACACAAAATTTAATATACTTATCGTATTAATTTGTACGGTTTATAATTAAGATCGTATTGTAACTTTAGCGTCTCTCACTCAAAGTGCATTTTTATTGCAGTAAATACATTATTGTTGTACGGGGGGCGCGACAAAAATTTTCATTGAAAATTGGGTCGCCAGTATTGAAAGTTTGAGAAACCCTGAATTAACATATAAAAATTTAAAAAATAAATGAGAAAATCACAACTTATATACAAATTACACTTTTCTAGTGAATAACTCAAATCAATAACACAATCCTATTTACTCACATCTCATATTTATGAACTGAAAACACTTTACACATCTGACACACAGTCTACTCTAGAATCATTCTAATGAAATGATTACATCACCATATTAGAAATATATATTTTCTTTAAAATAAGAACAATTTTTTTTTGAATCAGAAATGTTTCAAGAATTTTTCTGAATCACACAAATCTATTAAATATTGAGATATATGCACAACATTCAGTATTATTATCATAATAAATCACTACTCATAAAAAATGCTTACATTCAAAAATTGGTTATGTCTATAGTGTGCATTTTTAAAAAGATACGAATATCATTTTGATTGTGTAAGAAAATAGTATACCTAATAAGCAATATTTTCCACAAAATGGTTTTTTTAAACTACATAAACATTCTAGCTTTCAATCAGAGAAAATACATTGAACACATTAAAATGTGAAGATTTTTTTTCCCTCACAAAACTTTATCAGCACATTCATACACATAGATTGATAAGGTTTAATTTTAAAAGAGAAATCTGGATCAGAAACAAATCCAGTTTAGCAGCATCTAAGTTGCACATATTGCTTTAATAAGCGCTACACTTACGATTTCACTTATGACTAATTAATCCTTGACAATGAATATTATCAATTACAACCTGATTCACAACCTTAATAGAATATTACACTTTATTTTGTACACTTGGATGTGTGGAAAATTACAGGAGCTTTGTATACAATACAAGAGAAGAAAATAAATGAAATTATTGCATTAATCCGATATGACGAGTTTATAAAAACATAGAAGTGTATTAATATACACTCAGGAACATTGAAAATAGCGACCCAAGAAGGAAGCTAAGTACAATCGCGAAACTTTGCAAATAAGTACAGCGTAATGTGATATGCAAATGATCCAAGTTTTGTGCCAATACGCATGCTCTTACACGTCGAGGTGGCGCTACAATCTGGAAGAGGGTGTTATATAAGCCAGCACAAATTCGAAGATTTATAAACGTGACAATTACCCGCCGATTGTAGGAAGACTTTGGTATGCGAAACATGCCAGGTAAACGTGCTAGAAGACATTTCTCACAGTTACGCGAGTTTGATAGAGGCCTGATCATCGGGATGAAAACTGCAGGCTGGTCGACGTGCCGTGTTGCTGGCCAGGTGGATCGTTCGTAGTGTGCCTTAAGAAATTGTTGGGAGCAGTGGACACGAGAAGGTACCCAAGTGCGGAAAACCGGGTCTGGAGATACCGGGAAGACCACGAGGAGAGAGGATCGAAGGATCGTGCGGCAAGCACTTGTGGACCCCACAGTGACTCGTTCAACGATACGAGCAGACGTAGGAGTAGCAATTGTTCCACAAACAATTTCCAGACACCTTGCAAAAGCAAATCTTAATTCCAAGCACTCTTTCTGTGCACTCCCTTTAACACCGGAGCATCGGCAACTGCGTCTACAGTGGTGCCAAGTCAGATCAATGCGGAATGTCACAGATTGGCAAAAGGTTGTGTTTAGTGATGAATCCCGGTTTATTTTGGGGACAGATGATAACCGTGTACGGGTGTGGAGGCGCCCTGGTGAGCGGTACAATTCCCCCTACTGTTCTACGTCACACTGCCCGCACAGCTGGTGTAATGGTCTGAGGGACCATAGCCTATGATAGCCGGTCCACTTTAATTGTGATGCGTGGAACCTTGACGGGCCAACGTTACGTTGATGATATTCTTCAACCCCATGTAGGACCTTTCCTAAATGGTCTCCCAGGGCCATTTTCCAGTAAGATAATGCTCGTCCGCATACAGCAAGATTTTCTCAAGACTTCCTTCGTCATTTTTAGACTCTTCCATGGTCGGCCCGCTCCCCCGATTTGTCCCCTGTAGAGCACGTGTGGGATCAGTTAAAACGGCAGATGCTATCGAGTCCCTCTGTACATGATTTAGAGTTGGCTGTTCAAGATTTGTGGGCCCATCTGCCTCAGGACAACATAAAGTGTCTAATCAACTCAATGCTGGACCGTGTGGCGGCATGTATTGCAGCTGGAGGTGGTCCAACCGCTATTGAAGTTACCCAGTATTTTTGTCGTTGCACACCCTGTATTCGTTTAATTCTCTTGTTTTTGAGATCAAGTGAATCTCTCATCTGTGTCATTATGTGTATTAAATTTCATTTCAATCCGATGCTTTCTTCTTGGGTCGCTATTTTCAATGTTCCTGAGTGTATATGGATACAGTATAGAAATAAGCATAGAAAGTAAGTACAATCCTCCCATAAATGTGTTACAAATTTTAAATATATCAATCTCACTCAATTATAAAATTTTAACATAAATGCATATATAACATATATGTATCCCTGGTCAAACCTTATGACACATATTAATGGAACTAGATTTTTTTTCAGGCGATTGAATATCATACATTTTTTTAGAAATCGAAATTAAGTTAAAGTTTATGATCTGCATACAAAAAAAAATTGTTTCGGGTTGAAAAATAAATCGTTTCAAGAAATCATTGGCGTATAAAACAGAATTAGTCGACACATTTCCCTCCAATTGTCTAAAGAACTCTGGACATTCAGAAGTCCATTTAATGTCCCCTTTCTTTGATTTTCTTTTTAACGTTTCTGTTACCGGATTAACTAACCGAGAAAACATAGGGATATATTGTCGATCATATCCCAAAACTTTAACCTGAGTTTTATACCGTGATATTGAAAAATCCATTATTGCCCTAACCTTCAGTTGAGCTGCGGACTGCTTTCCCAACCCCACAACATGACCACTATATTCAACGCCATCCTGAGCGAGTTCAAATTCCGCTGGCCTGACCGCTAAATGTGTGTTTAGCTCCAATATCCCATCCATAGGAAAGTCCCAGCCCTCTGAAAAGACAACCACATTGTCTAAATATGATAAATCAAACTTTTCATACTCTCGGGGTAGTTCAGGCATTACTCTTCTGAAATACTTGAAAGCATTTTTGAATGTAAAGGGCTTTCGTAAGGGCTTACCTAATTTTTCATTCAACTCGGTAGTTGAAATACTCGGTAGAATAAGGTTCCTTCATCTGTTTGAATCTCTTTAGGAAAGACCCTTCTAAAAATCTGTAACAACGCCTCCACAAGGGATGTGGATGCCTTTTCAGGCACTGGCACTGCCTCATGACATCTCGGGGACATACACATGTCAGGTAAAATATATTTGTCTCTAATAGGTACAATAGGAAGGGGTCCTAGTGCATCAATATATAACTCAGTAGAAACCTAATGTCTTACAGGAATAAATTGCATAGATGCTCCCTCCTGATCACTTGCCTCATCACTCGCGCCATTCTCTGTCCCCCGAATCAAAGGGGATGATTCTTCACTCCTCAGCTGTGCTTCCATAATCTCACAAGCGCTAAGTTTAATCAAATTCCCAATGTCCGTGCCCTCCCCTGTAAGCGAAGGCACAAAATCCTCCCTAATTTCAACTACACATTCTCCCAATATAAATTGATCATCGTCATTTTCTAGGTGTGTGCTCTTTCCTGTTTCTTTTCTTCGTTGTCTGCGAGTCTGAATTTCATTCCCTATTTCTGGTCTTGGTAGATCATTCTGTTCTAAATCCAGTTCCAGGAGTTCAAGAGTTTGATCCTCCAAAAAATATTTTTCCCCATCCAAATGTCCCGGACTAACAATTGGCTTTGAGACCACGTGTATTGGTTCACACTCAATTTTTCTTTCTGCGGGTTGCAAACAAGTCCTAGTATCATCATGAATATGTTTCACCAACCCTTACTCACCTGTAAACATTTCTCGTGCAGCACATTTTTCAAAACCTATATCTAATGAGGCTCCTGTTTCTCTAAAGACAGGCATCACAACCCCATTCTCCTTACTTCTAATAGTACATGGATCCAGTGAAACGTTTTCGAACTTACTATTTACTTTATTTATAATACCAGAGTTATGTTTCTTTAATTTAAGAAGTGTTTCTAATTCATTAGAGCTTAAACTATGTCTTTCATTTAAATCAAAATATTTGCTGACACGCGACGTGCTATATATATATATATAGGTTTTAACCTTTTCTCAATTATCATATTTAACATTTCTCTAACGAATTCTTCGTAATTTAGGCTATTTACAATAAGATTTTTAAGGTCTATAATTTTTAGATCGTCGATTACTTTTTCACCTAATTGTTTTGTAATATATCTTAGTTCTGCTATATGACCTATTCCTAAATAAGCCATTTTTAGCCAAAAAGTTTTTACAATAAAAATATTTCAAACCTCACAGTTAAAATGAATGCAGTATCATATATACACTTTTTCTTAGTAAAATAATAATAAAATAGTAAAATTCAAAATTGGTAATCATTAATAGCAAAACTACTATACGTATTTGATAAATTAATATTCATAAAGAATAACAAATTGCAAAGTATCAAAAGCAACAAAACCTTCTATTTTTCATACAAAATAGCTTAAAATAAATATTTAATATTCATTTATTTTTTTGAAAAAGAATTATTAAGATTTTTATGAAACCTTTCTACCAGTAGCTTACGCAATTCTAAAAAACACACCGAAAATACAATGAATAAAATACACAGTATTACATAATCATGCAATTCGCACACAAAAAAACTAATGTACTTAACTAAACAATTTCCACTATCACAGGATGTGACTCACGCAAATTTAAAAATATATATTGATCTATATTTAAATGCAAAATTTTTGCTTCCCTAAATTATATGCTTATAAATACAGAACCAATTACAACAGCATTAAAACAATCTCAATACATGTAATTCAGTTTAGTCACCAAATTTTAATACTTCAAAACACAAAAAATATGCACAAGATATGATTTAATTCATTTGGCCAGATAGAGAAGGAAATCGTACCTGAAATATATTTTTGTAGATCCACACTACGTAGTTAAGATTTTTAGTTTCCGGGCGGCACTTCCAAGACCAGGTTGATCTTATATCTTTTTTCTTTCCTATTTCAAGAATTCTTTGTAGACGGGGCGGCGTTTCTTTTAAGAAAGAGATGGTCTAAATACTTTATATAGGACTTATGACAGGAATTGTCGTTGGCCGGGGTGGCACTTGTTTCAAGACCAAGATAGACTAAATACTTTTTCTTATGACAGGAAATGTCATTTGCCAGGGTGGCACTTGTTTCACGACCAGGGTAGTCTAAATACTTTTTCTTATGACAGAAAATGTCATTTGCCGGGGTGGCACTTGTTTCACGACCAGGGTAGTCTAAATACTTTTTCTTATGACAGGAAATGTCATCTGCCGGGGTGGCACTTGTTTCAAGACCAGGGTGGTCTATATACTTCTTCTATGAGCAGAACTTCTTGCGTGCCGGGACGGCTCTTTGATCTCTTCTCGATTACCCCGGGGTGGCGTTGCTCCTAAGACCAGGATGGTCTAAACACTTCTCGATTACTGGGGTGGCGTTTCTTCAAAGACCAGGATGGTCTAAATACTTTCTTCTGTTCTGTGCAATCTGAATTCATCCATTATATCTCTAGTCAAAATTTACATTTGAGTAATTATTCATCTCCGTCGGTGCCTCCACTATATAGACTGTGACGTATTGAGTACGAAAACTCACGGCCAGACTAGAGATATAAATATGTACAATTTATTTACAGAACATTCTAAAAAACAATCTTACATCCAGAGCGCGTTTTTGCCTTCTGCTCCCAGTCGGGACCCTCAAAACTGGTCCTCCGCATGTCCTTTCGAGACGAGTCTATCCGGAACGTAGGGGAACGGGATTCTAGTAAACCCTTCTCCCCCACTTCCTCAGGCAGCAAAACCATTCGTTTCTAGTCTTTGATGTAATCAAATGGTCCCGGAACAACATTCGCCACACCCCGTTCGCTTCTCGGAGTTGATTGGAAATATACACGAATTTATATTCCCCAAAAAGACACCTAAGAACATTAATGGAAAGGTTCCGTACAGATTCGTCACAAAATTTTCAGGATTTTTTAATTGATATTCATTATAAATTTTAATATATATTATGTAATTATTTATTAATAATATAATATAAAAATACAATTATTATTGTATGTAATCATAATGTTCGTTATTTAAAAATCTCTTTTTTTATTATTTTTATTTATAAATATTATTACATGCTACTTATTTTTAATTATTATGTTCTTTATTTATAATTATTTTGTTATCCATTTATAATTATTTTTGCTATCCATTTATAATTATTATTTTGTTATCCATTTATAATTATTATTTTGTTATCCATTTATAATTATTAGTATGTTATTTATTCATAACTTTACGTTATAAGAGTATTCTTTTTATAATATTACATACATTACGATGATATTACATACATTATTCTTTTTTTATATAATTACTATTAAATTATAAGATTTTTTGTACACTGCATAATATTATTAGTACATGTTACTTTTTATTATTTTATATTGTTATTCATTATTTATTGATTGACCTTGGTTATTCTTAATCTCTTTCTATATTCTTCTTTTGAAATACATTTCATTGTATTTCTAAATAATTCTTTAAAATTATTTTCCTAACAATTTGATACCGCTAGGCCACCCTCTTAGACTCCATTCCAGTGACAATAAGCGCTGCTTGGCGTGATTCCTTTTTCTTGGCAAGCAGCGTTTGGTGCCTTGCCCCGTCATATCAAACTAGCACCTTTATTTGTTTCGAATGACTGTTTGAACGAGTATTTGACCCAGTACATACTGTCTAGTTTAAATATTTCAGATAGGGCCTACTTTTCCCTAGGGGCCCAGGGCCTCGAAGAGTCTTAAAACATTCCTGCCCCCAAAACACCACCCCTTTGTGACGCCAGGACATAAATGGTCTACATCTTACTCCCTTCAGGTCACAGGAGAGCCAATCTAACAAGAATGACCAAACATCATTCTTGGATGTAAGAACATTGTGCCTGTGTTCTCTGATGAATCGATTTTCATCTGAACACTGATTTGCAACATAGAGAGAGATCTCCAACATGATGGAAGTTTGAGATAGAATGCTCTTGTCTGAGCTGTCGCCATGCTGTCTTAAGACTCGTCAGCTCACTCTTTATCTACTCTGAGAATGAGATCTTACGGTCCTGGGAGAGAGGCTTTTTGAAGAGGTTCTTTGTAGGAACGCTTGCGAATTGTCACTTGATGCTGAGGATATTCAATATATGGAGTGCCCGAGCAGACCTGAAATCTATGTCAAGAATTCTCTTGGCAGCGAGTGATGTCACCCTATTCAGGTACATGAGCGCTTTTGGGGACGAACCTCGTCATTTTGAACCATGGTTAAGTGACAAAGATGGTCATCCCTTCTAACTTCCACACCGACGAGAGGACGTTTGAGTCTCGACATATTTAATGTTTATCGGCTCCTCTACATGGTGGGTCTTCAGTGGCGCTAGGCTCGAATTCATGACACCCTGGCTATGATTTCATGGCCTTGAACTTTAGAATACCGCAGCCATATGCTCTTGTAAGAGCAATTGCAGCTGTCAAACCCTTTCTCAGAACATACTCCTAGAGCTATTGCCTGGATGCAGAAAGAAAATTTGTTGTGTCAAGGTCTCGTAAATACCATGGGAATTCGATGAGAGTTGTATTGCTATCAGGGTCTGTCATACCCCATATTAAACCTACACAAGTATTCTCTTGCTATATTATCTTTCAATGAGCATAAATTATGATCATGAGTCAATAGCGTTATTTATCAATTATGTGTTTCTAGTAATACACTAAAGTATTTTCTTACCCAATATCACTTGTATCGGTTCTAGTAATCTGCAGAGTAAGAGTAAAAATATTCAGGGTATCATTAAATGATATTATGTATTAATATTTAATTTGACTTTGTATCTGCTTTCAAAAGACATCGAATGGTGGTTTTCGGAGGAAAAAAACTAGTAAAACAAAGAACAAAATGCTATGAGCAAACTTTGAAATGTTTCTGGGATAAATAAACACGCCTCGTATACAGAATATTAAAACTAATTTAAATTTTAGATTGATGCATAATCATTTATTATCGATTCACAATTTGTTTTTTATTTATTTAACTGGCGAAATTTTTTTTTTTTTTTTTGAGTATGTCCAAAAACACATACTGTAAGGTAAACCCTGGAACTCGGTTGTACTTTAAAGATAGAACTGAGACATTTCTTGTGTTCCTTAAAATAAGGGGCATTTTACTTTTATCAAATATATATTTTTTAATAAAATCCTTGCAAATAATCTCCAGATTCTATCCTATGTACTTAAGATCCCAACGCAGTTGTTGGTGTTCTAGCCATAAGAAAACACAAAAATATTCGCTTTGTATGTGATCATTCTTATTAACACATCGCTTTGCTTCTGCAAAAAGATGGCAATTAAATCTTATGAAAAAAAATCGAGATTTTAAGAGGAAAACCTTATAATAGCATTACAAAATTATTTTAAATATAAATCTTTGTTAGTATCTTTGTTGAAATCTAATCTAAATTCTGTCTCTATTTTTTTCTCCCTCATCCTTCAGATAGGAATGCTATATCAATATTACTCCATTTAGTGACAAAACCACGAATGATTTTCCTGTTATTTGCTATACTGATGGCAGTAAAATTCTTGACAGGTTTTATTTTGCATTTGTTGTTTTCGGGAGTGGTAATGAATCCGAGCACTTTCAATTTAGAATTCGTGATGAATGCACAGTTTTTGTAGCTGAATTTTTTTGTTTATAAACTTCGCCGTTAAATGGATCCCTGAACCAAATAGTGTCATCTCAAACTATCTCATTCGTACCGATTCTCTTTCATCTTTGGATTCTCTGAAGTGTGTTTCTTCGTCTAACCACATAATCGTCAAGATCCAAAAGCGACATAAAAACCTAAAAGATAAAAACATCTCGATATTTTTTGCATTTGTTCGTGGACATGTGCGAAAATGAGTGGGCCGATTGGCTTGCAAAGGAAGCGTGCCATGCTTGGAATTGACTTTGCAGTTAATATTCCAAAATCCTCTTGCAAGAAGGCTACGAAAAAAAAAATGGTCAAGTCTTGGAATCAAAATTTCTCATTCCAAATAAATGGAGTTTAACAAAGAAATTTTTTCCGACCATTAATAAGCGACTGCCATACCATCATTTTTAAACTAATTACAAAATAACCTAATGGTAACTTTAAAAGCTATTTGAACAAGTTTAATTTGGTTCCATCATTTTCCTGTGTTTGTGGCGATAAAAATGAAATATATGTGCTTCTTATGTATTTCAAATTTGTCAGAGAAGGAAATATCTTAAGCATGGCTTTCAAGGCCATTAATAAAAATTTACCTCCGAATTTTTACCAACTTATTTCTACCAGAAGTGTTTTTGAAAAGTTCTGTGAATTTATTGTAAGTATTTCTAATCGTTCAGAACATTAAAATTATTTTTTCTTTCCTTGTGTGTTTCATACTTACTTCTGTAAGTCCCGTGTGATACTTTGTGGTGAACCTTGATTTATAAATATTTTGAATAAAAAAATCCGACACACAATACTGCTAAAATTATACATTAATACTTAGCTTAAAGGGAGCACTTTCGTACATTCATGATTGTGTACTTATTTATTCTTCTTAAGATCACTTTAAACCCCTTAATCCTTTTCACATCCATATATAATAAACATAGCGATCATCCCTTCGAAAATTATACCTTAAATTTATTTTTATAAGAACTTATCGATAAGGTTCCATCTCTCATCGTCTTTTCCCTTCCCCCTTCTCCAAAAACAGATCCATTGAGCAATCAGAAACCGCTACTCAACCTCTTCACTACCCATCGCGCGTGTCCTTAATCCGGGTGCCCCCACCCCCGTAGGAAAGCATCCTCCTCAAAACCCCATCATCCACTCGAGCCACGACAAATACTCGTCTAGGGTCCTTACCTACCCTCCACAATAACAGAGGCGTCCCTGAGAAGGTGGCCTCGCGACAAAACACACTTTCTCACGGAATGTTATTTCTGCAGCCTCGTGCCATGAGGGTTGGTCATTCATTTCGTTGTGTGGGGGGAAGAAATAAGATATCTTTGTTGGATTAATTTTGATATTTATCTACAGAATTAATTTTTCGGCAACATTTGAAATGTAAAATCGTATACGACATAATAATTTAAAAAGTAACAATTATTAAACTTCTTATTTGACTGCAGGTGTTCAGCTATTGTTCTCAAAATCAGTCGATGTTGTGACATTTGGAAAAAGATCATATATAGGCTAATTCATACAGAACTTTCCAGACACTATAAAATAGCAAGGCAGGCTCCACCTGAACGAACAGTAATGTAAGATGTACTCTTGAAGTTTGTGTTTAGGCTCTGGCGGAAGTAACGTAAGCAATAGAAGGCGTGTCAAATGACTAGTCAGTCGAAATGACGGTGATTGCAGTGGAGAAGGAATTTTGTGTTACATAGAATGGATTTCACAACTGCTGTGCTACGGCAATTTCAATCATGATTCAGAAAAGAATTTCCAATTAGCAAACCTATCTAACAATGGCGTGAATTTTTTTAAACTGCGGGCTGTTTGTGGAAAAGTCTTAGAAGAAGGTGAAAAGGCGTGTCGCAACCGCTATCCATGGACTTGATACCTGAACACGCGTTTGGGTGAAAATGAAGTAACGGCTAGATGTATTCCGTGTGACTAAAGGTTCACACACAGTACATTTGTGAACTTCTCTAACAAAACTTTTAAAAAATACCATGCAATTCTGTTACATGTGAGATATGATATCTGACATTGTTCTTGTTTCATAGCACATTGAAACTGTACACTTCTTTAGGAATCTCCCTGTATTTAGATGAAACCAAAATTTGTATATTCGGCATCAAAGGACGAAAATATGTCTGGAGTAAACCTCATATCAGTGTTTCTCAAACTTTCAATACGGGTGACCCAATTTTCAATCATCATTTTTGTCGCCCCCCCGTACAACAATAATGTATTTATTGCAATAAAAATGCACTTTGAGAGAGAGACGCTAAAGTTACAATACAATCTTAATTATAAACCGTACAAATTAATACGATAAGGGTATTAAATTTTGTATATGTAACTTTTAAGTAATATATATTTTAAGAAAATTATACTTAAAATATATATATTACTTATTATGTTAATTTTTCTTTCTCTAATTTTTAAATTGGAACAGATCGCAAAATGATATATTTAATTAATGATTTATTTCTCCTTCAGCATTCGTTTCTCAAAGTACAAATGTCATTAGAAAAATAGTCTAGTCTATGTTGCTCGCTATCATATCCATCACAATTGGCATTATAGGGTACGTTTGCGTTAGTCTGGGCAACCTATCAGACGTCTGCGCAAAACATGTAAAACCTCGTACAATTCCAGTCAGCTTTGGTCGACTCGATCTAGCCGAATCTAGCTACCGAATCTAGCTTGTGAATGTACGTTTTTTTAAATTTACACGTTAATTGTAATTCACGGTAATTAAGTATTTACGGCAGTAGATTAAAACAAAATCATACATACATTTTTAAGTCGTAAGCAAACATTCCATGATAATGAAGGATCAACAAATACACAGACGAGCATGGTTCTGAAAATTAAATCAAGGCAATAAATATTCTCAAAAATACTTAAATTTTGGATTTACCACCAATGAAGTAAATGATGGGGGGAAAAGCCCCAGCTGGTTATGTGTCAAAACTAACAAATCTGAAGAACAACATGAGAAATTTGTTTCTAAAACCATGTAAAATCGTTTAACTATGTTGGCAAAGAATTTCAAAATTATTTTCTGGATGAGGACAACTTGGTAGAAAGTTACGAGTGGATTAGGGATCTATTTCAAGATACCCCAGAAGGACTCTCAACTTCCGAAGAAGAAATCTTCATACATTTCACATTCAGTGAAAACTTAAAAGGCAATTTTGTAATAAATCGGTCTTTGAATTTTGAGTAAAGGTGGATGATGAAATTTTCTGTACTGAAAACAAAAGCACTTCGCCATTACTATTACCATTTTCAACATCCTACCTTTGTTAAACCGAAATTTTCTGCGGTGGCTGCTTTGAAGACAAAATATAGATCTCAGCTAAATATAGAAAAATAGACTCAGAGTGTCAATTTCTGATATTAAACCTTCCTTTGAAGAACTTTGCTCTACAAGACAAGCCCATGAAAGTCCATAATAAATATCAAACTTGTTATTAATTTAGTATTAAGAAATTATTTATAAAATACCTTCTTCAGTACTGATACATTAAACGTATACTGGCTGAAGCACGAGCTCTTCGACCGAGTTCATTTTTTAAAATTAAAACATTATTATTGATATAATAGCTGAACTGTAAGGGAGAGTAAAACTGCGTGCACGACATTGTACAAAAAATGTAAAATGATTTTTTTTTTAGATAAATGCTATAATTGTAAATAACTGCTTAAAAAAGAACTGTAATTTTAAGCCTCACAGAATTAGCATTTAGAATTAATGTTAAATAATGAAAAAGAATATAAAATTCGATGAAGAATAATTACGTTACTTTTTAATATTTAAAGCGAGAAGACTTCAAAATGTTTTAACCCAGGAGCAGGCGCGTACTCGATACTAAAGCTAATGGTAGTGCGGGGGGACTCATTCACCCCACTCATTTATTTACAATTATTTTTACTGTTTACGATACAAATCGGAATTATAGTGAATATTTTAAAATTTATAGAAAGAATACTTACTTTCTTTCAAGGACTATTCAATTCTTTGATGATTTGAGAAAAAATCCAATAAAAATGAACTAAAATGATTGAAAAGTACAAGACATTAATAAAGGACGCAAATCAGAGACACTTTCATTAATACTGCAGAAATGTTATTTTCTGGCAAAGCTGTCATATTTTGTTCCAAGTTATTGTAGATTTAATGAGCTTTCATGATCGAGTGAGTGAATATTAGCGTCGCACTGTTCAGCTACACGAGGACTTTTGGCGACGACCTCGTAATTTTGAACAATGGTTGACGAGGACGATACTTGAGCTGGCCTCTTTTAACTACCACACTACTCCAACAAGAGGATGTTTGAGCTCTTGATAGATTTAACGTGCATCTCTCCCCTACACGGCGGGTTTTTAGTGGTACTGGGCTCGAACTCGTGACTCCTTTGGTAATCAACAAATAGAAAGTGGAACTTTTTCTTTTGTTGTGTCTTTTTGACAAGGCGAACTGACCTTGTGGTATACTTATGACTTCATATTTTAGGTTGATGGAGTTCTTTAGGAAGAATTTGAAAATTTTCCTTTCGTTTCAT
Organism: Trichonephila clavipes; assembly: GCA_019973935.1. Taxonomy (NCBI): domain Eukaryota; kingdom Metazoa; phylum Arthropoda; class Arachnida; order Araneae; family Nephilidae; genus Trichonephila; species Trichonephila clavipes. The sequence goes on along the minus strand of BMAU01012236.1, from coordinate 22,534 downwards.
GTTCATGGCGTTTCTCAATCATGAATAATATGTATTTTTTCAGCAGGTTTTTCTTTTGTTTGATCTGTTCCAACTTCCCTCAATAGAGATCACAGATGTCCCACGCCACCGCTCCCTGTTTAAAAGTGTATTCAGAAAAAAATACGAATGATCTAAATAACCATACCAGTAAGTTTGAAGGTCAATCAAATGATTAACAAATGTATTATGCAGCCTGGCTGAAAAGAGAATAATGTCTTCCTTTTCTTTTTTTACAACTAATGTACAGTATTTCAATAATAATTACTGTGATTAATTGTTTATCTTCTTAGAATTTTCTCGGTTTCGTTTTTCTTTTAACGAGTAATATTTTATGTTAAAACGTAATAAAAAAAATCTCTCATTGAGGAAATACAACAAATTAAACAAAATGTTTTTTTCTTTAATTTGGTTATAGGATCTGATGACGGAAAAACGCCAGATGGCAAACATAAATTATATCAGTGTTGTTGTGTATTTTTTCTATTATGGAGGAAAGTATTTTGTTCTACTTCTCTTTCCGGTTATTTTTTTTAAAAAAAATCTTGAAATTTTTTTATATGGTCGCGCCCCCCTTGTAAGGTCATCGCGCACCTCCAGGGGGGCGCGCCCCACACTTTGAGAAACACTGCCTTATACAGAAAGAGAATCGTTTTCCAACTGCCAAGCATCGAAAAGGTTTCTATGGTTTGGCAGTGCATGGGAAGCAGTGGAATTGGTAATCTGGAATTCACTGAATCAACAAGGAACGAAATGGGTTATTTGAATACTGGGAGAGTACAAGTGATTGACCATATTTTTAAAAAATCATGTTCTCAAAACTATTGCACATATTACAATAAGGGATACAGGAATATAAAGAGAAATATACCAAGAGTTTTTTTTCTTTTACAAATGTTCAACGTGTGACCTTCTTAGTACATGGCATGCATCCAATCTGTAAACCAGTTCGTTCCATACGTTTTGTAGCATCACTCTATCAATGCACAAATGCTTACTTGTCTTCCTCTGTTATTTGTTGTGTCAATTACATATGATTCGGTTTCACATTTAATATTTTCGCAAAATTTTCCATGCTGTGTTTTGAGGCATTCGAAGTTCTAAGGGAGCAACTCTCTTCGAAAGTTTCGAACAAAAACTTTGCCTCTCACTCTCCGCTGCTTTCCAAGACGCTTTTCATGCAAGCAATTCATTTCCTTAAACTTATAATGCCATCGTAAATTGCTCTTGTTGGTCAGAGCTTCTTCTAAGTTGTGATTTCTAAATGCACGTTGCACCGAAATAACGTGGATATACTCTAATGTGCAAAAACTCTTCTCTGTTGTTGTCGCCGTGTTTGGATTTCAATCACAGTGATCTTGAATACGTTGTTGATCATTGGTGGAAATAAAACTTGGTATATTTCTCTTTGCTTTTGTGTATCACTTCTTGTAATATCTGCAATGGTTTCAAAAAAATGATTTTTTAAAAATCGGTTCCATCATTTGTACTCAACCTATACATTAAAGAGAGACCTCAAGGCAAGGGCCGAAAGGGTTTTTACTTTTAGTAAGAAAACGATCAAGGCCATGGCTGCTATACTATGTGCTGAACCAGCTTTGTCACCAGACCCAAGGGAAATAGAGAATTTGTGAGGTTTATTTGAGTGGAGAATCAGGAAGCACGAAATAACATTAAAAATGCTCAAATCGGTAGTAAGATAAAAATTCTAAGCTCGTTGAATCCATGCTTAATACTTTCAGAGCGGTTACAAAAAGAGAAGGGGATATTAACTTTTAGTTACAATCCATCATCGTAAAGGTTTTCTTCAGTGTATGATGACTTTTGATGCACACAATGGACTCGTTTTCAAGTTATGAATATTTGTAGTTATGTATCGACGAGGTGATTGTTAATTGTACTATTTGAATTTAAGACCCTGGAGAAATCAATACAACTGTATTGATTCAGAAAAACTCTATTTATTTCGTAATATCTGTGTGAATTCGGAAAATATGATAGTCCGTATGCAAACTTTCGGCGAGAAGTGTAGATTGAGAAGCACTTCAAATTACAATCATGTTATTATAAGCAAAATTAAAAGCTTTGGATGAAAAGCTAAATTTTACTATGGAATTAAAAAAACAGTTTTAAACTTTAAAAAGTAAATTAATGATACTTAATTAATGTATCAAAATTAATTCAGGAATTTTTTCTCTCACAAGATATATTCTCTTATAATTTTTAAAATTGCCCATAAAAGTTGAGTTATTTTGCCCTAAGTTCGTTTATTGTTCCTAACAATTTTTTTATCAGTTCAACAAACAAATACAAAATTAATTACTATTTAACTATCTAAAAACAATTTAAAGCATCTAATTGTCTATCTGTACTTATTTCTGTTGTCTTCATTCTTCAAATAGAGTAATTAAGACTTTCAAAATGTAACAACAATCTCGGGGAAAGTAAAGCTAATAGAGAAACAGAAAATAAAAATTTCTGAAACTAAAACTAATAATTATGAAATCAAATACGAAGGGCGATAAAAATAATCAGTTTTAAATGAATTCACTGAGACACACACATATCTAACAAAATGTATGTATTTATACACAGAGTGAATACAAATGAATGGACCCGATTTTAAAAAGTCATGTTTTCGAAACTACTGCATACATTACAATAAGTAGTACATGGATGTAAAGAGAAATATGCCAATTTTTTTCCACCATTGATCAACAGCACATTCGAGGTCACTGTGGTGAATGTTCAAACATGGCGACAATGACAGAAGAGTTTTTGCATATTATTAAGGTGGCCAACCATCCTTCTTTAGAAAGGACTGTCCTCCTTTTATAGGTTCAGTCCTTCCTCGACAAGTGTCCTATTTGTCCTCCTTTTCAATATTTTAAAACTTATCTGTTAATCTCTATATTCAGAGATGAACCGAACATGTTCAAGTATGTCGAAAAATATTCTGAAACAAATATAGAAAATATTTTTCAATGGTGTTTTTTTTTACTTCATCGGAAATAAAGGGGACAAATTTAAAAAACTGTGTTGAGTTTTTATGAAAAGAGATGCCTGATGATAAAATCGATGACAATTGTCCGTTTGAATAAATTAAAAAACTGGGTGTATATTTAAGTCGTAATAAATTGAAACAAGTGGAAAAACAACATGATGAGATTGATAAAAGATGGGTGAAAATACTTAATCATTTCAAAAATTAACGCATTCCATATGAAAATTTAGTTATAGTTGAATTTACGTTGTGCTGCCCTGGAACTAATGCAGTAGTTGGAAGAGTTTTTTCAGTTGGTAAAAATCTTTGGATAAGTTAGAAAAAAAATCATTCAATGAGAAAATACTTGTTTAAGCAAATAATTAAAAGGAATGTAAGCGTAATTAGCGTATTTTTGTTTGAATTAATAGAATGTTTCATGCATTTTTACGTTGTAACCTTTTTTTTATTTTTCGTCCTCCTTTTCATTGTAAAAAAACTGGTCACTTTAATATCAGTGTATGCGCGGATTTTTTCAGTTATCTCGGTGCAACGTGCATTTAGAAATCGCTACGGAAAAGAAGCGCCCTCCTACAAGAGGAATCCATTTAAGGAAACAGGAAGAAAGCAGTAGCGTCTCACAGAAGAAGCAATGGAGAGGGCAAGGCAGAATTTTGCTCAAAGTTGTCACCTGTAAACTTGCAATGGCCCAGAAAATGGTATTGAAAATTTTACGAAAAAAATTTAATTTAAGGCCGTATCATTTGCAATTGATGCAACAAATAAAAGACGATGACAAATAAAAACTTGTACAGCATTAAGAATCATTGATAGAGTGATGCTACAAAATGTATGGAACGAACTGGATTACAGATTGGATGCATACCCCCCCTGTATCTGTTGGATTGAATTGTTTAAACTAAGCGTCAAAAACAATCTATTTTAAAAATAGGGGCATTTTGCCACCTCATTTGTTAATCTATCTTTATGCATCCTCTGAAAACACGATCCTCCCCCCATCATAGAAAAAATTTGGCCTTTTAAATAAAAATGTTTCACTTCTCTTGCACAGAGAAGGGAATCTTTATTGCACAGCAACATTACATAATTCTTCCACGTTGCTCAGCAGTGCAAACTCAAGCAGTGGTTTCCAGAGTTTAAAATCAAATTTTTAAATATTGTTACGAATTTTGTGTAAATAATTTATATCTGGATGTGTAAAACGTTTATATTACTCTGTTGTATTTATTTTGTTAAAAATTGTAATATTCGCAAGCAACGCCGTCCCTTACGTTATAATGTCGATTCAATGAAAACTTGGAAAAGCGATATAGTCAAGTTTCCATCATTTTGGCAACCATTTTGATGACTTTGGTGACCATTTTTGGCGAGCTTATGACCCTATACCATTCTTCTGAAAATTTGTGGAAGAATTTACTAACATCAAGATCTATCACGCAAGACAATCTTTCTAGAAGGATCCTTGAGGACTAAAAATGAGGAGACGCTCGCCGACACTGAGTTAGTATTCTTTTGACTAGCATTTAGTAGCCTTCCCTTGATCGGTGAAGAGGCGATTAGTAATTGCGTCGGCTGTAGAGTAGAACTAGTGGTGCTGGTGAATGAATAATCTTTTACATGCTTGTATTTCAGACACCTATAATTGTGTTTGAGTGCAGTTGAACATGTGAAGACTTTCTGAGATTTATGTGAATATTGCTGTATATCCTGTATTTCAAGGAATGATTTTCGTCAATAAATTCTCGTCTCTTTTAAAGAACTGTCTTGTTCTTTGCGGCTGTTTGGTATAAAATCATCGAACTCCGATCAACGTTACAATATTAATGTTTCCTCAAAGGTTATTCAAAATTATTTAACTTGTAAAGTGAGTTTTAGCTTAAGGTTTAGTCTTTTATTGATTGCTATGATACGTATGTGCTCGTGCGCTTTTATGTACGTGCTCAAAATTAGATTCAACATAAAATCTGATTCTTTCCAGATTTAATAAATAATTTATCAACCATATAATTGAAATGGCTTTCCTTTCTTAAATGTTCATTGATGTCACATTTTCCAGCAACATGAGGGTCAGTTGTGACGGACCTCGTAATTCTTAATCATGATTGAGCCAGGATGACACTCGAGATGCCCTCGTTGAAAAACTTTGATTCTTCAAGCAAAAACGGTAGAACTACAGAAGGCTTTGAGATATTTGTTTTTTAGTTATATCCTTATCATTTGGCATTATTTTCTTTGATAGAGTTTTTTAAAAACTGTATGAACCTTACACTAAAGAAAGGGTGTAAGATATTGATTACAAGTTTCGTAATTTGGAACTGGAATTAGATGATTTATTGCTCACCAAATTTCCACAACATTGCATATAGAAATCTTGATAAAAAAATCTTGCATTCAGGTACTTTACGATTTATTTAATATGCTACAACCCTCATTTATAATTATGCCTTTACTACTACCCTCTCGATCTCCTTTGATGCAATCAAATTGTTCAAATTAGTTGACTGGTAACCGCTGGTAATCACTGGTAACCGCAACTCCACAATGAAAAATAAAAATAAACTTCAAAATAGTCTTCTATTCCATATGGAAGGGTGATATATGTATTGATATTGATACAAATATTTGAAAGAAACAAAAAGGATGATCATTTCCCTCCCACAACTTCCATCCTTCGCCAACGAAGGTATTTAAATGTAAAACAAGTAAAGTTCCCCGCAAGCAACAAGGAAAATCCCCCGTGAGAATACGTCATTAGAATCATACAAAAATTTTGACAAATATATATAACTAACAGTGTCATAAAATTAAAAGATGTTCACACATAGCCTCAATATTCAGTGTCGTTACCGTGCCAAAAAAAAGTTAAATTTTTCCTTCCAGTTTCAAATCAAAAATTGATTTTGGAACTTATGCAGTAGCAGAATCAAATATCATTTTCCCTCCACTTTCATTCATTTCAACTTCACTTCCATGAAATGGCAATCCTCCACCTGTATTTGCCCTGACCATTCGTGCATTTCGTCCAAAAACCTTGACTCCCTTAAAATTCTCGAACTGAAGGGTAAAAAAAAAAAATTCTCACCTCTCCGAAAAAAAATCCCACCCATATTCCAGCCATTTCCTCGATTCCGTTTCAAATCTATCAGTTTTTTTCTTTTTCTCGCTTCCCTTTTAGCTCTTTTCTACAACTTCTTCCATCCTTCAATTTCTTCCATCTCTCTCTCATCTTTCCACTTGGCCGCATCCTTGCGTCCGATTCCAGGCATCACTCATCCCGCGCTTCCCGTCACCATGACAACGCAGCATCAGCAAGTCGGCGAGAAGAGGGGGTGGACCACCCCGTAATGACGCCGGCCAAACGTTGCTGCCCCGAGGCCACATCGTCCCTTCGCACCTTACCTATGCACTTTATACTCCGCTTGGTCCAAACGTTCGACGACCCCTCTCTCCTCCCCTCTTTTGCCGGAGGTGGTGGCAGGAGAAAAGGGTGCCACTGATCCCGCAGCAGCACCATCCCTGGTAATTTGCACGTGGAAAGAGAGGGGGTCACATTCCGATCCAACACACCGCACATCCCCCTCCTTTCATTTCCATCTCGTTCTATTTGCACAGCCTGCTACCTCCCACTTAGTTTGACAACTAAATTGATTTCTGTGACGTTGCTGTAACTGCGACAGCGAGACATTCCAGAGAGAGGATGGAGATCGTCTTTGGGATGCTCTCTCACCATCCCCTACGGTCACGCTAACGTGATTTTGCTCCTCATCACCATCCTCTTTTGCACAGACACACACAACAGGTGTTTTGGGTCCAACGCCTTTTCGGACCCTCGAGGGAAAATGAGAAGAGGGAAGTTCTGTGATGGATTTATCTCTCAGGCGAGAATCTTTTGCCAGACGTCAGCTCTACAATAATTGAGGAAAGGTTTGTAGTGATGTGGCGGAAACAGACGATTGTGGGCATTTATAACCACATTAGTCATCGACTTGATTGGCTTAACTTTTCATAATAGTTTTCCAATTTAGAACACTTAAATTTCGCGTTCACTGGGAAAGTGAAGGAGTGTTTAAAGTTTATTCGAGCGTGAAATAAATTTTTTTGATTGAATGGAATTCTAAACACGAATTGAATAGTGCTCCCTTCGTTCGAATTCTACTGAAAATTTAATTAGATAGAGGGAAAAAAGTCCTGATGTTTAAAGTTTTTTGGAAAAGAAATGTAGAGGCTTTCAAGGGTCCAATTTTAACAACTGATTGAATGGTACACTACACGTATCATTAGAGTCATTTTCGTTTGTATTAGGTCTAAAGAAAAGTTCTATCCACTTTTAGAATAAAATAATGATAAATGTTTTATAATTTGAACAAACTTTATTGAACAATATGATTGCCATCATTATTTATGACTTCATGCCAGCGAGATAGCAATTTGAGTATCCCTTTTTTAAAAAATGCCTCATTCCTAAAAGCGAAAGACCGAGCCATTGCTTGTCTGATTTCTTCATCTTTGAATTTTTTGTACTGCAAAAATGTGTGTAAGGACAGAAACAAATGAGGTACTAGGTCCAGGGGGTAGGGTGGATGAGACATAATTTTCCTCTGGAAGTTTCTAGCGAGTTCACAAAGCAGCACGTGGCCTGACATTATCATCAAGCAGTATCACTTTCCTGTTGAATATCATCGGCTACTTTTCTTGGGCAGCTGTTTTTAAATTATCCTACTGTTGCCAAATTCTCCAAATTTAGCTTTCAAAATATATTGATCCTTTCATATCACAATATTCTCTTACTCAACTTTGGCTTAGAGGAGGCCTCAGGACGTTTTCCTTCTCTGTTGAAGAAGGGCTCAATTTTGTTCCGTAAAAGCATAGATGTTCATTCAAATTCTTCTCCCTTCACTGTTTGGAGCGTGAACGCTGTGTTGAAACCATTATGAACGGTGCGTTCGCGCGCTCAGATTGACTGAAGCGAGTACATGTCAATAGTACAGTTGGCAATCAGTGCAAAATGTACAAAGCGCTATCACGCCACAAAATAAAACAAGCGCTGTTTGGGTCATTCTGAGAAAGCGCGGTTGCACTGCTTAGGGCAGTGTTTTTCCAGCACCCTTTGAGACTCAAACAGTTAACGTATGTGTCCCCAACGTCAAGTATTTCCACAGCAATCTTAATTTCCGACTATCATCCGAAAGGGTTTGTTGAGGTGAATCAACCCCTTTTGCATTTGATGGTGCCAAAAAGAGATTTTGCTCTAGAAGAAAGCAGCTTATCAGAATGGTCGAAAGGTCAAACCACCTTCGCCAAGTTCAATTGGAAACTGTAACCTTCACCAAACATTCTCAATACGTTTCTACACACTTCTGTATTCCTTTCGGATATTTCCTTTATTCCTTTTCGGAATTCCTAAGACATGGGTGAGTACCTGAACTTGAATCATCTTTCTTTCAATTAGCTCCTTTGATAGGTCAATATGTAAACATTCAGTGATAAAAAGAGACAACCAACTATGTTCAAATGAATATACGCATTGCTGTTGAAATGAATACTGATGCATGACAGTTCAAGATGAGGTCAGGTGCATTTTTCTGCTCATGTACGTGATTGGTTAAAAAAGACATTCTCCGATTGCTGGACCACACGCGATGGTCCAATTCTATGTCTGCCACGATCACCAGATCTCATACCATTCCGTTTTTCAACTATGAGGCATTCTCAAAGAATTCCTGACGAAGTAACTACACAAACAGTTGCTCTGCTGCATGCTGATGTGCTTCGGTTCGCTGCTGCGACGTATGCACTCCCCGAAGCACTCAAGCTTCCCTCGATATGCACGGAGGACACTTAGAACATCGGTCTTTTGTAAATGCGTCTGGGAAGTCATGTCTTGTTTTTGGCTTTTGTCTCGTAAACTATAATTGCACAGGTACAGTTCTTTGGGCATTTTTTATGTACTTCTAACGAGGAATCTGATTGTGCAGAGCTTGGTTGCTATTTTCGGGGCACCCAGTATAATCGATAGATCCTTTTGTTTTTCTCTGACAGAGAGAAATGAGGATATCCCACTTCAAATTTTTACATGAAGTCGTTTTAAATATTTTGAAACCATAAAATGTTTAAGGTGAAGATGCTCCGTTATTTTCATCAACGCCACATATGAGAAAATAACCTAAACATTTTAATATAAATATCAGTTCCCCCCCCCCTTATTTAACATAAAATTTACAACAAGAAAACTAGTTTTTTACCCTATTTTATACATAAAAATATCTAAAATTATTAAAACTATGATTAAATCAAATAAATCTTCAACTTTTCATTTATGGCATATAACTTCTCAATGAACGTTGATTTTCATGCGCCAATAAGACTACATTGCGTGGAGGGTTGAATTAATTTTTCGCTCTTGAATACAGGCAACCAATATTTACAAAAAAAAAAAAAAAAGTAATATATAAAAAAATTTTAAGTCAATTCCTACTTAGATCAACAAAGAAAATTTTATTTTAGCTACTTTTTATTAAATAGTTACAATTAATATAAATATGTGTATACATAGGACAGAATCACAACACTAAGTGGTAATTAGTTTTTTTTAATTATCATTAAAGTATCGTATTGTCATACAAAACAATCGTGTATATAAAATTTCAGTTTAATTGAATGCTTTAAAACGTGAGAAAAAAAACTTTTCCAAGTTTTGACATAAGTCGCCAAAAGGGTCGCTAAATCGCCAAAACTATGCCAATGGGTCTGTGTTTGTAATTCCTTAAATAATTAGTATTCATCAATTAATTTTTATTAATTATAATTAAATTACTGTATTTACATCCAAAATAATCATGTCTACAAAATTTCAAGTCAATTGAGCGCTTTAAAATGTATTTTATTAACGATTGAAAATTCCACCAAGATGAATAAATATAAAGAGAGTGTGAGCTAGTAGTAGGAAGAGTGTCTGATTAAAGATACACAGGAAAAGATGAAAATATTTTCGATCCGATTGTGTGTGTTTAAATGAAGCATTGCATGCATGAGGTGAACTTTCAGTGTATAGTCATGAGACAAACGCGATAACACGGGCGCAAGCAACTGTATTCGTATAAAAAGTCCCTCAGCATGCAATGCCATTTACCTAGGCCAGCGGCCCGGCGGACTTTTTGGAGTCTACTAAGAAATTTCATTATTTAAGAAAATTTTAGCGGAAAATGCTATGAATCAAGTAAATCTATACTTTGGGCTCTCACTATCTTACGGGTACGATCTGCAAGATATTTTTGCAATGGAGTAACCAGAATCCGTTCACTCAGCCTGAGCAGCGACCATTTTATGGCTGAAATTGAGTTTTAATTATCCTTCATGTCTCCCAAGCAAAAAATATCCGAAGAAACGATAGCTATTGAGATGTTGACTATTTTATAGTGAAAAACAAACATGGATTGATATCTTGTTTCATTTGTCGTGAAAGTGGTACACTTAAAAATATAATATTGCTTGTCATTTTACCACTCACCAATTAATAGATATTAATAGATATAATTTGGTTAGGACTGTGGTTTATGTTTAGTTTGGTTAATATTCGAGTTAAAGCAGCATCCAAATGAAAGAATTTAGTAATATAATTTCCTTCAGTTATATCATTATTAGAAGAAAAACAATTATGTTGGATGTATAAGAACTCCCATCTAAAAAAAATCATTGTTTTTTTATGCTCTTTTTACGCTAGTCCAATATTTCCTTGATCTTATAGTATTTTTCCTCACCAATGCTCATGTGGCGGCCCGCATGAAATACTTGCCATATGTATGCGGCCCGTGTGAAATATTTGCAAAATGTATGCGGCCCGGCAGGAGAAAAGGTTGAGTCCTAGGCCCAAAAGTTCAAATCTCGACCGGAAAGGGGATGTTTGACATGCCCCTATTATTGTGGAGCCGAACGTCTCCATCAAGGCTCAACCCAAGCACTTGATACGCTCTGTAAAGCTATCCAAAACAAACGGCCAGGTGTGCTGTCATCATTCTGCACGGCAATGCCAGGCTGATTGCCGCTAAGGCCCTCAAAAAGTGGGAAGTCCAGATCACTCACATCTTTGGGCCGCTGAATAAAAGCGTGATGGTCCGACGATGTTCTGAACTGGTTCCATGATCAAATTCGCAGACGGAATTCGAAGCCATGAGGGATTTCTTTTAACAAATTTTGCACGAGTTTCACACATTGAACAGTGGTATTTCTATCTATGTAGGTCTCATTTTTGTCCCTACGCATCTCATGGATCACTTCCATTTCAACACCCTTAATATTTTGATGTAATGCAAGTTGAAAAGAGGAGAGAGCAGCGGTTCTCAAACTGTAGGGGACGCTTCTTAGGGGACGTGGTAATCCTACCGAGGGGAGAGGTGCGACGTATAAAAAATTAGAAAATAAAAGATTTTAAGTTTTTTTAATTTACTGAAAGGAAGCAAAACAAATTGCATTTTGACATAAAAAATAAAATTAATATTTGCACTCATATATAATTCTTATTCTTTGCACAAACTATTTGATCATTAATTCATCAATACTAGGTTAAGAATAAGTTTAATAATTACTAATGACCCCCTGTACAAAATTATATACAAAATGTAAAACATATCTTGATAATTCGTACGGTTTATAATTAAAGTCTCACTTTAGATTTAGCGTCAAAGAGCATTAATACGAGGGTAACTCTGAAATGTTTGAGATACGCACACACAAGAGGTTATAAAATAAAATTAACGGTTTAATATGAAAATATACAAAGTGTTTTAACACCGGAGACGACTTTTTACTGAATTACTTCAAGTTGTTTAACGTAGAATAAATTTTAGACAGGAGAGAAAATGGAGTTATTATCGCACTATGATTTTAAAGCTGAATTAAATCCAGAGGAATGCATTCAACGGCTGCCATTAGCATTTGGTGCCATGTCCAGAGGGTTTAAAGAATTTTGCAGTCAGGAGGAAGAACACGCAGGAAGACCGGCAGTCATCCCGGATAATGTGTCTGTCATACGGAAAATGCTATTCGAGGATAATCGCTGTACCTACCAAAGGAAACAGAAAGAATTTAACTTTGGATCCACAGCCAAAATTATTCATGAAGAATTATGAAAAAAGTAGTTTGCCTTTGGGTTTCCCATAATCTAACTAAGCACCAAAAAGAGGAACGTGTCAAAATCAGTAAAAAGATCCCTTAAATTGCCAAATGATGGTGGCCACCGTGTCATTTCTAAAATTGTAATGGATGATGAAAATTATATACCGTTTTATGACGTTCCAACACGTCAAGAAAGCAAAGTATGGATCTTTGAAGGTGATCCAATGCCAACAAGGGTGAAGAGCCAACGAGGAATGAAAAAATAATGTATGCCGTTTTCTTCATAAGTACGGGTTCAAGTTGGAAGGACAGAAGACAGTAACAACAAACTGATGTACCACTAAATGTCTTCCAGAAATTCTCCAAGAAGTTTATCTTAGGTGACTAATGCTTCACCATTAAAGTGCATCTTCCCACACAGCCGGATTAACAGCTGAGTTACTTAAGCAAAAACAAATTAAAGTGATAGAGCTTATTCTCTCCGGATCTAGCTATGTGGGACTTTTGATTATTTATTAATCTAAAAAAGAACTTGCGTGGACGTCGTTTTCATTCAGAAGAAGACATTCGTCTAGCTATAAATGCGTTTTTTTATCGATTCCAAGAAATGAATGGTTTCTGTGGAAAATTCGTATACAAAAGTGTACTGATGATGACTACTTTGTACACTTTGTAAGTATATCTTTAAAAACCTAAGAGTATCTCAAAAATTTCAGAGTGGCCCTCCTATTGAGTTGAAAATTTTGATTGAAAATTGTGTCACAAATATTGAAAGTTTGAGAAGCACTACAGTAGAGCATTTTATCTAATATTAAAAGAATTTCACTTTTATTGGACTTATTTGACTTTGAGTAAAATGTCAATTAAAACTACAAGTGAGGAAGAGACGTCGCACTCTAAAGAAACACGAGGGCAAGGGACCCTGTTCATGTGAACTGTTCATTCATCATCCACACCACGCCAACGGGAGGACTTTGAGTCTCTCAGATTTAACGTGCATTAACCTCAGTGGTGGCGACAGGCTCAATCCAATCAAGAGGCGGTCACGGGTCCGTGACTGCCGTGGTCACTGTCAGAAACCGAAAAAGTCAGAAATAGAAGTGCAGAAATGCACTAAGCAAAATCTAAACATGATTTTAGTCTTACGAAGAATAATTATATTACCCTTTTCTGAGAATTTATGCTCGTGTCAGAGAGAATCCTTTTAATCTACCAACTTATAGTTGCTACAATTTCAAGAGTAGAAAGCCAAAAAAAAGAACGAGCATTTCAAAATATAACACTCACTTAAAAAATAAATCTCGAGGCTTATTTATTAAAATGTTATTTAAGCTTGTTTGTTCACTTAATCTCTTTAATATTTGTCTAAAATTATTTTGCTTCTCTTTAGAAATTCAGTCTCCTTTTTTTAAATAGCACAGCTTCTCCCACTCCTAACCCACAACAGTGACGTAACTTTTTAATTAACTTAAAAGATAAACCATACTTCGAAGACACTAAGTGGAGCCGAAAGTCAAACAACATATGAGATTTATACTCCTTTACCCTTATCTTCTTTCTAATAAAGAATATCTTCTTTTGTGTGTAACGCTCTAAGTAAACCGCATTTCTGATTGGCTTTTATTTTAAGCTAATTACCTCAACCAGATTCAACAAAATCGATACCGTGATTCTTGGAATTTGGAATAAAATATATTTAGGTAATTAAATATCAGCCACTCTACGACACTTAAAATGACATGCTTGTAGATGAAACCCTTTTAATAATAATTTTTTGTCAAATGAGTTCCAAAACCTAACTTTAGTAATGTAGAAACTAGTGTTTGTAAATAATTCTTTCAAATAACGCAACTTCTTTCTCAAAGAATTTCAATTTCACGATTAATTCAACTTATTTTTAATAGTTCGTTTCTGGAAAAGATAATACAATTGGTCGTATCCACACCTCATTTTATTCGAGACACCTTTAAGAAGAAAATGTTTAAGTAAGGAGGATAATGTAACAATAAATGAAAACGTACTCTATAAGAACCTTAATGCATCTCTTCCCAGCCATCATAGTATTTGACTTATTTTATTACCTAACAATTCAGCTGTTCCAGTTTTCTAAAATTCAAATATTTACTCTAAACACAGAGAGATTAAATATTCCTCTTTTCTACATTCAATTAATTAACAATCTCGATTTCATACGTACATCAAAAGTAGTAGTCCTCGAACTTGAAGTAATCTACTTAATGAATGAGGAAAGAAAATTTCTATTAATTGAGTAGGTACAGCTAATTAGAAATAAATCATTATCACAACAGTTGAATTCAAATCAAATTCTGTAGGGGGAATGTTTCTTAAGGTATCCGACTACTTGCGACTCCTTTTTTTTTTTGAAAAAATGGAAATATGGGGATTTTTTTGTGATTTTTAGATTTATTTAGTATATTTTAAAGAAAAAAATCCTAAAATTGAAAGAAAAATATATATTATTATTAAAATGGAAAAACACTGGTGAAAATGTACAAAAAAATTACAAAAAACGGGGCCCGCTCTGTACAACAATTTTATGAGAAAATTCTCAATTTTTCAATTTTGATGTGTTACTTTATTACTCATGTTTGAAATGACCTTCAGGATAAGATATATTTTAATTTTTACAAAAACTAGAGCACACTTTATCTTAGTGATTATATGAAATTGCTTAAAAAGACAGTGATTGTATTTTCATAAAGGACTGCAAATTTTGAAATAAAACAGGGATTGATAAATCTGAATGTCAAAACACTTCTACTGTTATACAGATCAGACACAAAAAATTTCAGCAAATTATTTTTCAAACTTTTTGTATCCCCATTTGAACTTTTCGCAAAAAACACATTTCGAGTAAAACGCATTTTAAAGTTTGACATCTTGCGGCATCTGCTTTTACTAATACACTTGCAATTCTTGTTCTAGTGAATCGAAAATAAAAAAACTTGGTATTTTTATTAATCTAATATGATGGCCTATAAAATAAAATCATATACAAAATTCGTCAATTTTTGGAAAAAAATCATGATTTTAGGGTAGTCGGATACCTTAACGGCAGTATACACGAAGGGCCTCGTAATTATAAGCTTCAGTCAAGTAACGAACGACACCCCCTCTTCAAACTATCAAGTCAACAAGAGGACTTTGAGCCTTGACATATTTAATGTTCCCTTTTACTCGGTAGATATTTAGTAACACTAGAGCTCATGACACGCCGACCACGAGTTCGTGACCATAACGAATTGGCCACCGCGGAGTAGAAAATAGGAGTTTTTTTTTTTAAATCAATGAAAGTAAAAAATTACTTAAAATGAATATTAACTATTTGAAAATTATAATGATCTATCATATAACTAGTATTGATCTATAGATCCATGCAATAAAGAATGAAATACATTGTGGACAAATATGAGAAGAATGAAAATCGATGAGATTGTTCCCAAGTTGAAGATGAGAATCACAGGATTATTAGTATGTTTAGGGATTTTCATTCTTTCACGCGCTCGAACTTAATAAAGTTACAATAATCCGCGGGCTACATCCATAAATTCACAGTGATCCACGACAGTCAAAAAATTATTGTAGGCAGGAAATTTATATAAAAAGAGAAACTATACAACAACTTTCACAAGACTACAACTGATTCGATGGGAAGAGATGGTATGTACAGATTTATACATATCAGTTTCATAAAAGTTAAAAGGAAGTCTAATTAAAATACTTTGCAAACCTGCTAAAGATAAGAGTTGACCTTTTTTCCCAAAATTTCTGAGATTTTATGCATAGTCAGAATTTTTTAAAATATTTTTTATTGTTGTCGTGTGTTTTATCCTGGAATACATACGAAAAATGAAAGGTGAACAGAAACATACAATACAATCCCAGAAGAACATAGACTTTTATTACAAACGATGATTCCAGCATAGAACAGAAGAGGTGTGCTGCTTTCCATTCGAGACGGGAATCATGGGAAAGTCCATCTTCTTTTCCCGAAGATACCTCCATGCCTTATTTGGGATTCGAACCCGAGCCCAAACGATTACAAGCCGAGTGTCATGATCGCGGTGGGGCGGCTTTTTTATATTTGAAACTTTAAAATAATTTATTTGAAAACTTGGTCATTTTCAGAAATTTTTTTTATCTCTATTGCACATAAGTGAAATGTTGTAAAACAGAAAAAAATGGCGTTTTTTATGATAAAAAGCAGACGAGGCAACTTTTTTAAAAAAAATGCCACTAAAATGTGGGCCATTCGCAGCCATGGGTTGAAACTTCTAGTTTAGACTGTTCGAGAAGAAATGTGCAAATAAGGATTATAACACTTGACATAAGTTTCAAGGAGGAATCATGTCCAACGTTCATAACTACATTTCGTGTGCATGTTCGCTTATGACCAGCTGACCAACTGACCAGCGTATATTTGTTCAATTCTTATCTTTGTTTCTTCTTTTCTAGCAAAAATCAACACTCCCGGTATTCAAAAAGGAACAAATGCATTTTCTTGCGCAAATTCCGGTCTTTGACAAGTTATGATTTCAATAGGTATAGATTGAGTGCAGGTATGTTTAGCACTAAAGAGGAGGCAGTGAGGACGAAGTAGGCAACGCACTTTAAGTGTTATTAGAGATGATGCGACCAGCTTCATCTAGTGAGTATTCTAATGACATTTCCAGGTATAAGGCGGATTGAGAAATCTTTAAATTCTTGAAAAAAACTATAAAAATAATACGAAAGAGTAATTCGTACCCACAAATCTTATCTGGATACAATTAAACTAAACTCAGTGACGCAACAGCCCATGAAGGTCAAGGCCTCTGTGCCCATCTTACTTTTCGTGTCCTTGGGCACTAAGATGCATTAGCAGATGCTCAGTCAGACGCGAAACTCCTATTATTTAGTTCCCAAGCAAGTTTAGTCCTCATTTATCGACTCAGGGAATGGATGAAAGGCTGAGTCGACCTTGCGAGGCTCGGGATGTGAACTTCGGACTTGTGGTATGGAAGCACGAAACGCTACCACTCAGCCACTGGGCTTCGAATGTATAATTATGGAAAATAAACTTTTGATATCGTTCAATGCAACTGCCGCCTTCTTGGTTATTGAATTTACCGCATCTAAAAAAACCTATGATCACCACAACATCAAAAAGAAATACACCCGTAGTTCAAAACAATACCCTTTCCTCTCTTCAAACTGTTTGAAAACGGTCAATGATTATTAACCATTTCGGAACTAAACAGAAACAAACAAAGGCCAAAACAGATGCATTCACCCCTTCCCTATGAATGGGGTAGGAAAAAGAACTGACCTATGGGGCAGGGGCGTAATCACATCAGGATTTCTGCAAACCGCTGAGCCCTCGCAGAAGAGCTTAGTACATAAAGAGGTACATCAAATCATCGGACATTGAATTAATTTGACCAAAGTGAATTAGAAGCAAAAGGATGAAGCCAGCTGACTTCCCTCCACCGGGGCTACCGATTACGCCTCGTCTTTTATCGAATAAGACAACGGATTCTGTACAGGGGCGTCTGTCTGAAGAAAAATGCTGGGTTTCGTGTTCTAGGAGATATCTTCCTAGGATGAGTTGATCTTTCTATTAAGACCATTTAGTTTCTGTTTATCTTTTAGCGGATGGCTCGAGGTGAGATATTGAATACCCGGATAATGAGGTTAGATCGCAATTATTGGGAAGGATTTTCCTCAAGAAAACGTTTTCGTGGAAGTTTTTGTTTCGCTTAAGTCTAGTTCCTCTAAAGGGTACTTTTCTTTGCATAGATTCAAATTATTTTGCTTATGTCCAAGAAAGTATAGATTAAATAAATTCTGAGTTTTGCAATTCTGGTCATGTTTCTTCAGAGGAAAATAAAAATATTTATTAGGATTAAAGAAAGTCGGTTAGTTATTTTATACTGCATTTAAATTACGATAATTTAAAAATTAATAATAAAGAGAAAAATATTGTAACATTATCTACACTATTAAAATCCGAAGGTAAAACGGATCTAACTTTTCATCTATGCAACCCAATTTTCTCACGAACAACATGACGCAGAAACTCGCCGAGGGTACAAAATTTTGGGAATGATCCGAGGAATCTGTTTTCACCATTTATATTCCGATATTCCAATTAGTTAAAAAGATATTAATTAAAAACCTTAAAACGCATAATTAGTACCATTTTTGACCACCAGGGGAAAATTCGGAACTTTTTTTTTCAGACGTTTTTAAAACGCGACCTAATTTTTTTCATAAGACTCACACAAAAAATAATTACAGATTCTGCAAGATCATTTATTTTGCCACTATATGCTATAATTTATTTTACAAAATAATTATATTTTGTATTTCTTACGATTTTTTTAAAATAAGTCGAAATCGATACGTTTTTATGAATACGATTTCTAAATGGTTCCGCTTGCACTTTCTTTCACGTTAATGAAAAAAATATTTTACACTAAAAAAGTTCATGCTTTCTCTTTTAGAATCAGTCATTTAAAAAATTTAATGTCATAAACTGTTTTTTTTAAAAGATTTTTCAAAAAATACTCAAAATTTTATTTAAATAGATAATAACTTTTTTGTTTATAACAATAATCTCACGAAACTTTGTTCCCTTGTGTAGAACAATATTATACGTAATCCGTACAAAGAGTGATGAAATATCTTAAAAATTACGGTTTTTAATAAAAATAAATGCGTTTCTCGTTTTTTTCCCTTTTGCGATAAATATGTAAATATTACTTTTTTTTAAGTTTTTTGTATAAAAATTACCGTAGTTTGCAATCGATATATGAAGTTTGAAAGCATTAAATTAAAAATGAAGCCCGAAAAAAGTTTTAACTTTAACAAATAACGAAATGAGAAATTGAAAAAATCTTCGGATATTTTAAAGGTATTTTTACTGCTTTTCCTCGAAGGAACGCACAGCGCGGTTGTTAAACCTTCTGCTTTATAAAACGGTAGTTCCCAGGTTTGAAACTGAAGAGGAAGAGACATTCAATTTCGCATTACGCTACTTTTTAAAGTTTAAAATTTTTTAGGGGAATGAAAAAGGTTAAAATTAAAATTAATTATCAAAATGTTTTTTATCAGATCAGGGGTTTTGTTTAATGTTTTTTTCAGTACATCTGTATATATATCTATCTCTAACATTTATTTGTTTAATCAAACATTCATAAAAAAACAATCGTTTCAAGAGCTATCTGTAAATTTTCTTTTATTGATTACTTATAGAAATTTGATTTTAATAATTATATTTTTAAAAGATTATTTCCATTATTTAATTACTAAATGAATTATTTGTTAATTAAAAAGTGCATCGTCTGTTATTTTTGATCAAAATACATTTTAGAGACATTTTTAAGCTACTTATATGTGATTCATGAAAATCTGAAATCTATTTTATTTTAGATTCTTAGAAACTAACTATTATTAAAAAATGATGAACGTTTTCTGTTTTACTCTTAGCATCAGAATCATTTTCTTTTTATTGCTTCATAATTTTAGAAATCACTCACATTGTGCGCGTACAAACACACACACAGAAATGCTGGTGTCATTAGGAAAAAAGAAATCCCAAGCAACGCCGGGCTAAGTGGTACAGGGGGAGTCATTTTGAAAATGAGTATTACAAGTGCTGATTTTGTGAAGGAAAGAGAAAATTTATAAAATAGAGATAGCCCGTGCAACGCCGGGCAATGCAGCTAGTTGATAGCATTAAAAGTGAAATTATATATATATATATATATATATATATATATATATATATATATATATATATAAGTAGTATAATAATGGGAGTTCTGCCGGGTGGTGGTGGTGGAGATAAGGCTGTGGGGGTGATAACAGGGAATGGGGTGGACAGGGTAGATACGGGGATTCTGCATAGTGGAGATAAGATGGGAGTGGGCGAGGGGTAGATAAGATATTATTTTTTTAATTTGAGGGATTGAGTTTTACATAATAATATAAGCATTAAGGAATGGATTAAGTTTATTAACAATTATATAAAATGTACTCAACTTTTCGAAATGGATATATAATTCCACATTAAAATAATTTATTTAATATGAAAATTCATTTTAAGGTTATGGGGGTTCTGCATAGTGGTGGAGATAAGGTTGTGTTGGATGTGGTTAGAGAAGGGGTTGAGAGGTGTTTGAAGAAAGATGTTATTTACAGATTATTTCTTTTAATTTAGGATTGAGTTTTACATAATGATATCAAAATATTCCAGCATAAACTATTTGACTGGGTATATTTACAACAATATAAAATGTATGCGACTTTTTCTAAATTGTTATATAATTTTACATTCAAATAATTGTTCACTCATTGAATAGTTACATATGAAGATTCATTTTAAAGTTATGGGGGTTCTGCATAGTGGTGGTAGAGATAAAATTCTAGTGATTATAAAAATATAGTGGTGTTTGAAAAAAGCAATAATTTAATAAGAACACATAATTTTTTTAGTTTATGGATTAAGCTAACCATCTATCCGACATTGTTTGAATATCCTCCCTTTTATTGTTTTTTCTTTTCTTTTTTTCAATTTTTGCATTATAATTTCTAAATATTTCAGCATAAATGAATTTATCAGGTTTATTTTACATTAATATAAAATTTATGATACTTTTCTAAATTGTTATATAATTTTACCTTAAAATATCTGTTATAGATTATAGACATTCATTGAATAACTACTTATAAAAAAAAAATTATTATTAAGGTAATTAAGCAATTGTAAGGGTTGCTGACTCATTTTTTAAGCATACCTATTGCATTGTAACGAGTGTGCAAGATCCAGCTCAATTAACTTAAGAACATCTTTGACACTGGTTTAAAATCAAATTCTTTTTTTTTTCTTTTGAGTGTGGTTGACTAAATTTTTACTCTATTTTTATAATATGAATCTATGTATAAAAATTACATTTTAGATATATTTCGTACATTAGAATATCAAATTCACACACACATCAATGATTTTGAATCGAAAATTAACCCCTTCCTCTCTACCGTGACTATATTTCGTACTTCCATTATTATCTACGATAAACCTTTCACGAGGTATATTATTTTTCTAAATGAAATAAATTCTGTAACATTCTACTTTCTTTCGACTCTAGTTCTCTACTTATTCCCTTTTCATTACGTTGTTATTGCATTTGATTACGATACATATTTATTAATTCCCTTTTCTGCAAATTCATTGAAAATTTTATTACCACAATTTGTTATAAAATTTACTCAGCATGTTCTGAATCAATAAATCTTTATAATTAAATCTATAAAAATATGTTATTTGAGTTTATTCAGTAAATTTTTTTTTCACTATTAAGGTCTATATTATTAAAAATGTCATGCAAGTTCTGATATAATGCGCTATATTTTTTAAAACTAACATTTTTTTTTTGGTTTTATTTAAAATTCGCTCATGCATAATGCCTCTCCTACTTGATTAAAAATATTATTTTCACATTGCTTAAATGTTATTCTAATATTGTTGTATAATTGAAAGTCACCCTATTTTTAATTCAGTAATTACATATAGTATTAAAAGGAATTAAATTACGGAATAAATGCTTTGATCAACAGTAAGTTCATTCAAGTTAAAAAAAAAAAATTTTATATATTATTAGTACAATTGATTATGCAGTTCAATTTTTTTTAAAGAAAGCGCGGAGATTACTAAAATATTTTGATAAGGGGTTATCTATTTTTCTGAAAACACATTGAAATGCTGTAAATTTAGATAATTTGTTTTTATCATGTATAAACAAGAAAGTTCTGATAAAATACTTTACCATTGGTTAATGAGGAGGGGGTAGATGAGATCACGTGAATTAATCTGATTAGTTGAAACTGACGTAATATTTTTCTGAAGACTGTAATTGACTGAACAATGTATAACGAAAAGAAATCGAGATACAAACTGGCAACTTTATAAAACTTTCATTTTTATACTTCAATTTTCTTCGGTGCGTTGTTTTGTATACAAGATTTTTAAAAAAAAATTTTAACAGGCCATGTTTTCGAGTTATGCTGAATCAATGGGGAAGCACAAAAAAGGGAATCTCTAAATAATACGTCTAAGAAAATGCGTTTAAATGAAAATTTTAAATGTTTTCCTTATACCTTGTAACGCTAACTAACTTACCATGGACAACCTACCAAAACATATGATTCATTTAGGAGGACAAATTTTTCATTTTTGGTCAATACTTTTCAAAAGCAAACACGAGTGCTTAGTCGACTTTATGTACAAGACGATAGAGTATTATTTATACACTACCAAAGACGGAGTATCCTTGAAACCAGAAGTGGGGAATGCCTTTCATAGCCAACTTTCAAGTTTTTTGTCCTCGTGAAATTTTG
>BMAU01012232.1:0-89902 GCA_019973935.1 Trichonephila clavipes | reverse complement strand
AAGATGCTTTTTGTATTATACAAACAAAATTATTAAATTTATTGCATTCAAATGGGACTAACATTAATTTAAACTAAACCTACAAAATTTTCGTTTTAAAGTACACAACTCTATATTTTTTTTTCATAAACCACAAGTAAAACGTATATACCAGTAATAAATATACTTTAGAATTAATGATAAGGATAGTAAAAAGTAGAAAAATAATATTTAAATCATTTTTCAACCATTCAGAGCAGAATGTATTTACATACTTTAAGTACATATTTTTCTTACATTGAAGACAAAAACAAATAATTTTACATAAACAGTGCAACGCCAGTTTTTTTGTTGGATTAATGCTCTTTTCAATATATTCTGTGTCAGTAAAGCTTCTTTTGAGTGTTTTGTTAAGGTTTGAGAGATCCGATCTCATATCCCACTGTGTGTGTGTGTGGCTGCACAAGATCCATTCTAATCTCTTCTAATAATATTGAATGCTTAATTTTTTTTTTCAGGAAGAACCGAATGATAGACAATGGAAGCATTAATTCCTGCAGTATTAAGTAGAGGATAAAATATTCACAATGACCAAATATTACATATTCGCGATATATCATATATTCTGCACATTTCATCAGTGGTATCAAAACCCCCTGTATTATAAAAATTTACAATTTCAAGTTTCATCTCTCCAACTTTAGTTCCGAAATTACGCAGTCATCGAATTCACCTAGTTCATCTTGACAACCTGTTGATATAGTATCTAATAGACGACTAAGTCACTGTTTCTCCCTTTCCCATGGAGTTTTGTCATAATTTCTGGAAAATGTTTTGAAAAAATTTTTAAAAAATTGTATTTTACAATTATTTTATAGAATTATATTATTTTTGTACCACATTTATTGAAATTTTAAATAAAATGTGCATGTATATTAATATATTTGAAAAAAAATGTAAACGAAAAAATATAACTCAATCACTCGCGGGGTGTTCTCAGCACCCCAGATAAAATTTTGAATGTCATTACATTCCAATCGTCCTAGCGAGATTGATTACATCTAGCCTGAATGTTCAATGACCTAAAATGGGCAGCTACAGAAAAAATCGGGGTTCTGCAAATTCTTTTTAGAAACGTAGGAGGCATTTCTTGTTGCTGGGGTGTACAGAACACCCCGCGCGAGTGATCACGGGATAACCCGAAACAGATAAATGTGCATGACTTACAATCGCACAAAACCGCCTTTTGACCGAATTAATAATGATGGTGTGTAGTGAAAGGCTGAGATCTCTACATGAACGACGGTTATCACAAGGAGCTAGTTGACATATCTTACGAATTTCCCAGTTTTTTGGAGAATACAACCGTAAATAACATTTGACCTTTGAAATGATTTGGATTGTAATCTTATTAAAGCTGACTCGAAAAGGAAAAGAGGCTTCCATTTTGGCCGAGGCCTTCGGCTTGGGTCCAGTTGGCCCTTGACTTAAAATGTCTTCCCTGTGTACATGATAGTGTTTTAAAGCTTCAAAGGAAAACTATTTTCTTCCACAAAAAATTTGTTTAGTTTTTATTTCTTAAGGATAGTACGATTTACTACAATTATTTCATTTAGAAAGTGTATATATAAGTAGAAGAAAAGTTCAATTATTTTAACAGGTAATCATTAAAAAATTAATAATTCTACTGTATATTTTTCATGTCATGAAATGAAAGAAAAAACGGAAATTAGAAATACGTCGTTTATCCGAACGTTTATTATCCGGAGCGTCAAATATCCGGACCAATTTTTTTTTTTTTTTTTTCAACTACATGGACTGTAGATGTATACGTTTTCGAACAGTGTAATGCTCATAAGTAGTGAGGGGAAAACACAAGGTCAGGAATAGTTGATGAATTTCAGTTGTGTAATTTGGTAATTATCTGAGCGGAGTATTAGGTCCAAGAGTGAGGTGGTGTATACGTGCTCTTTTTTTAAGATGGAACTGCTATGGCTTCGAATTCATAACGGAAACTCAACGTCTTGCACATAAAGACAAAACTTGAAATACTGAACCGTCTCACGAAGGAAGGAAGTGAAGCGTCTCTAGCATAGTTTTATTATGTTGAAAAGTGTCAACACTTTCTGACATAAAAAATGTCGAGAAACCATTTTAATATTTGAGTTAAAACTTGACTCACAAGATGGCTCGAAGAAAAGGTAAGCCATGAGGGAAGTAAACAATGTTGTTCTTGATCGCGCTATCTATTTGTGGTTTTCACAAAGAAGGAGCAAAGAGGACCCCATATCGGGCCCTCTGTTGTGCGAAAGCTCTGAAACTTAACGCAGGTATTAGGTACACTGGTTGGTATTAAAACTTTAAATCGCCCCATGGATATGGGAACTGCAGATTGATGGCGAATCATAGTCTGGCGATAACAATTCTGCCCACAAGTTTATAGAACCGTTTCTGCAGCATGTGGAAGAAAACTTTGCTTTTTCTTCAAGGTTTCTTGCATGTGATGATTTTTAATATTCTTATAGTGTCCGATTTCATATACTGCATGGATCGCATTCGGTTTGCAGTTATCCGAACGGTGTCCGATCCCTGTTGACTCGAATGAACGTTCTACTCTACATTAAATATAGAAGAAAATAATTCGTTTAATGCAAGGGTCGGTAACCTCTTAGCTGTGGCGTGCCAAACCAATCTACCAATGTGATTCAGCGCACCACACAGTGGGACGTTTTTTAAACAATTTGATTCCCGCGAAAATGCATGTAGTTACAGAATAGAGGTCAATAATATGTAGATTTACAGTGTTCATATAAGAAAAGGTTTTTTACTTATATATGCATAACCAAAAGAGAAAAGCAGAATACATGCAATTTTATTTCTTCAGTCAATTAAATCTATACAGCAATAACAGTTAAAAATTTACAAAATAGCTGTTATTTTATCTTTAGTGTTACATCTCATATTTTTTCGTAATTCTGTAACTGTCCTTAATTCTGAAGATGTTTTTCGAATAAGGTCTATTACAAGTTTACCGAATTCTATCCGATCGAAAACTGACAGATTTGTAGAGTAGTGCGGAGTACTACTGAGAATTGTACCGTATGCCACATGTGGCACACGTGCCATAGGTTGCCAACCCCTGGTATAATAGAAGCAAAATTATCTAGACCTGGAGCATGCAAAATTTAAATATTTAAATACACACACACTTTTATTTTAAAAACAATTCACAGAAATAAATGAAATTATGAAACATTTGTCTATGAAAAATAAAACTTACTTTTTTTTTATTTCTTCTTTTAATAACTAGCCGGTAAACTGGTTCTTCGCATGGTTTAATCGAAAAATTAAACAATACAAATTGAAGGATAAAAAGTTTTTAATGAATTAATTTTACATGAATTGCAAATTAAAGAAAAAAAAGGGCTTTTGCATATCTAAGCACAACAAAAAATCACATTAGTTAAATTTTAAGTCTGTAGGTGCAATTACTCATAGAAAATACTTTTTTATTTATTTATAACGTCCCTGTAACTCCCTTTTGGTTCAGTTTTTGAAAACACCTTCCTAAGCTGATCTCTGCTCAGCAAAAATAACATGTTGTTACAAATTTTGTGTAATGATCGCTTAAAACAGTTAATAATTTATATCTGGATGTGTAATACGTTAATATTACTTTCTGTCACATTTATTTTATGTTAAAATTGTAATATTCGCAAGTTATTAATTATAATGGCGATTTAATAGAAACATAGTGAAATGTTGGCCATAGAGCCAAGTTGGCATCATTTTTGGTAAACCTGTTGGTAACTTGGCTATTGATTGATCGTTGTAAAGTTCATACGCTGTAGCGCCACCTGGTGGGGAGCTGCATTAAAGAGGATAGTATGAAAACCTTCTCCTCATAAAAACACTCATGGACAAAAAAATTAACGCACCAAGAAATAATTGCGATGTCGTAACGAAGCTTCGCATGAAGGTACGTGTCGGGGAGATATGTAAATAATTAGAAAAGCTGCGTGATTAGGCATTACGTATAGCCGGTAGAGGGCATTTAACGTCTTTCTCCATGGAGTATAAAACAGGTAACCAAACCTTGTTTGAGTGTGCTGAATCATTTATAAAGAAAGAGCTGAAGAAGACATGCCATTACGCCGTTAACGAAGACAATATGAGCAGCTGTCGCAGTTTGAGAGACTAAGAATCATCGGCATGATGGAAGCTGGTTGGTCAGATAGGCAAATAGCTCGTCAATTAGGCCGTTGTGATTGTGTTGTGAGGAGGTGTTGGGACCAGTGGATCCGAGAGATGTCATTTACGCGATGACCAGGCTCAGGATGTCCTCTCGACAGACCAGTCATCGAGAAGACCACCACATAGTAAGAAATACATGCCTATAGCGAGTTGCTTCATCGGCCGCCATTCAGGCACAGGTATCGCCTTCACTAGGGGTCATGTGTCTTCTCGAACCATGAAGGACATTTGGGATCACGGCGTCCATTACGTGTGCTGTCCTTGACGCCCACCTATCGACGCCTCTATTTGGAGTGGTGCCACGCTCGAGGAAACTGGACTGCACTGGAATGGAATCAGGTCGTCTTTAACGATGTGTGAATTCAGATTCAATCTCAGCAGTGATGACAATCGTGTTCATGTGCTTAGACCCGTAGTGAACACCTCAATTCTGCCTTTAATTTACAGTGACACACCACTCCCACAGCTGGTGTGATGATAGGGATGCCACTGCCTACAATACACGGTCACCCCTAGTATTGATCCGTTTAACCATGATAGTCCAGCGGTATGTCCATGACATCCTACAACCATATGTGTTGCTACTAATGCAACGGCTCCCAAGAGCCATTTTTAAAAAAGACAATGCTCAGCCTCACATGGCAAGTGTGTTATAAGATTGTCTTCACACTGTTACTACCATTCCTTGGCTGCCCGATCCCCAGGTTTGTCTCCAATGGAGCCTATCTGAGATCATTTGGGACGGCGAGTAGGACATTCCACGAGTTTGAACGAACTAGAAGCAAGGTTACATCAAATATGGAACAAAATGTCTCAAGACATCATACGGATTTTGTATGCCTCAATGCCCGATCGTATTGCATCATGCATTCGCGCTAGAGGGAGTTCAATAGGGTATTAAATCATCCGTTCTTTTTCCCTTTTCTCTGAAATAAATTATTCTTTTTCCTTGATTTTCTAATCATTTACTTATATCAAAGTAGTTATTACGTATGTAAAATTTCGTTTCATTTTGATGACCTCTTCTTAGTGGGCTAATTTTTTTGTCCATCAGTATACATATACATGCCAATTTTCATAGTGATCCTTAGAGTGGTGTTGCAGTGAAGTGAGGTCATATATACAAGCATCAATATTTATACACAGGGTAGCCATAATTAAACCGCAAGTGTTCAAGGGGTGCTGGAGAGAAAACCACTGGTAATATTTTATTGAAATTTGTTATCTACACGTTTCAGAACATGCGCAAATCAAATATGCAAAAAAAGAAATCACCATTTTCACTTGATAGATGGCACTGTACCGAATTTCATCGCTCACCGGTGGCTTATACAACATCCGAAACCGATAGACTGAGCTTAATGACGTTCTAAGAGGTACTTAAACAATATTCAAAATCACTTATAGTTTATCAAAATTCCATACAATTCACTTCAATTATTAAATTTTTACAGTATCATGTTATAAAAAATTAACGTAAATTAAGATCACAAACTAAACATTCCATAAAGATGCTTTGGAATACAATTAAACCATTATTTATTCAACGAAATTATCACCTGATGTGCTCAATATACGCACCACCAGATGCAACCACATGTTGAAAACGTAAGACAGCATGGTCCACTGTCGCATTTGAAATTCCTGTTGTAACAAACCTCACGTGTCTCGTTATGTTAGATTTCGATTCAGCAACGGAAGCATGTTATCTACAAACCATATCTTTCAGATATCCTCATAGATAAAATTTGCAAGGATTAAAGTCCATTGAACGTGGGGATCGGACGTTTTCGAAACCTCTGCTAATGACTCGGTACGCACCAAAAATGTAGCAATTTTTTAACAGGTTTGAAGCAAAACATTTCTCTTTATTTTGTCTGCATTGGAGCCAGCCAGCTCATCGCTTATAATTTATTTCTGATCAGTGTAATCACTATTTTTTTGTAAGTAGAATAAAACTAGATTTTGAAGGGAGAGGTTGTGTGTAGCAATGTCTCTCCCTATTTGAATAGAATTGATTATGATTTCGTTTCATGATGCATCGGTCACCAATGGATTAATTATAGATTTATAAAAATTAGAAAATTTATTTTTGAAATTTATCGAACGATATGAAATCGTAGAACATTGGTTTTGTGAATTAACGAAAATATTGGAATAACGCTTTTGAAGAGCGTGAAGCTGGCTAAAAAAGTAAGAAGTACCGTTTACAATCTAAATAGGACATTGATATTGTTATATCTAATAACTATATTTTATAAAAAATGTGTGATAAAAAGAAATTGAAGAAAACTAGCGCTGTCATTCGTAAAGCAGTAACTAAAATCATGAATAAATTAAAAAAGGAACTTGCTTCTCAATCTGCTGATACTTTACATGAACATTTTGATTATTTAGATGAAAATTTAGAAGAATTAAGAGAACTAGATAACAAACACACAAAATACAAAATATTATTGAAATAGAAGAGGAATTTGATGCAGAAATACAATCTGCATTCGGGTATAGTGAAAAAATTTCTATGCTGTGTTCTAAAATTAAAATTAAAATTAAGAATCTATCTAAAAATGATTCTAGTGTATCGTCGCGTCGCAAACAACGTTGAATGCTCAAAATGATTCGCTTAACAATTCGATTTAAGGGATCTTCTGTAAATTCTATCAGAAATGTTAATTCTGTGTTCGTCTACCCAAATTACAAATCAATAAATATTTCGGTGATCCACGTTTATGGTTAGAAATCTGGAATAAATTCCAAAACTCCATAGACAAAAATGAAACATTAACAAAAGTAGATAAATTTTCGTATTTAAAGTCATTTCTAGGAGGAGAAGCCGGTAATGTAGTAAACGGTTTCGCTTTATCTGATGATAATTATGACGATGCTTTGATATTATTAAAAGAAAGATTTGGAAGAGAAGAAACAGTTGTTTACGCACATACGTCGAAACTTCTTAATCTTTATCCTTTAAAGGAATCAAATAACGTTATTGGATTAAGGAAGTTATACGATATTTGTAAAATACAAATTAGAAATTTAGAATCACTTAACGTAACATCTGGAATATACGGTCATTTATTGCAGCCAATTCTTCTTAAATTACTACCAGAAGATTTGGTCTTAGATTTTTAACAAAAAACAATGAGGGAAAATAGAGGAAAGTACGTTCGATGTAATGGAATTATTGCAATTTTTTGAAAAATAGAAATCGAATGCCGTGAATCCGCCCAACTGCTAAGCGGCCAGGGCGAGAGGAAAAATCTTCTTACTCATAACTCTAAACACATGCGAACCGGGTATAGCTATAATCAAAATATTTCACACAATAGACAGATCTTGCTTAGGTGTCGTTCTCATATCACTTGACCATGGTTCAAAATGACGAGGTCTGTCACCAAAAGCCATCGTGTAGCTGAAAAGTGTGACGTTAATATTCACTCACTCACTCAAATTAAATACCTTGAATTAACACTGAGCTTAACTCTGTAGATTTAACCGAGACTTCAAATTCCAAAGTGATGACTTAAAAGAAAAATACTGGGATAAGTATTATTCACTCATAAAGCTAACAGGAATAATGTCAAAACTTCACCTTTATAATAGACTTCTCATCTACAAAATCTACCCCCGTTCATCGCTCCTCTATAGCTGCCAGATCTGGGCACATGTATCGAAAAATAGAATAAAAACCAACCAATATGTTCAAAAATAAAAAAGTGTGTTTACTTATGACCATAAAATAAAAGTGATAGCTTCAAATTTTGTAATGTTATTTCAGGGATAAATTCGGTGAGAGAATAAAAACACAAAAGAGGATATTAGTAATGTCCTATAAAATTATTTAGTCATATGCCTGTACCCATAGAGTACTATTTTTGTGCGAAATATACAATCATATTTGTGAATTAATTGTATTCTAAGAAGGAAACAATAGGTTTATGGTAGCTGAAACAGGTTATAAATAATTTATATTCAAAATTTTATTTAAATATTAATAAAAAAAATCCGTGAAGCGTTGTTCCGTACTTCCTCGTGATTTCACTGGGATCATTTGACATAATTGAATTGAATTTTGATTTTAAAAAATCAACTAAAGGTTTTGATTTGTCTTTTGAAAAATCTACTTTAAAATTCTCACTTAAAATCATAGGTAATTTGTCCAGAAGACCCGATCCGGCTTTGTGAATTTTGGTTGAAATTTAACAATATTCAATTATATCCATGAATTAATTTAAGCAAAGGGATAGTAAGACAGGTAGTAGATTGGGAAGAGAGAAATCTAGGTAAAAACCTTTAAAAAGAGAATTAATCAAAAGATTTATATCACATAATCTCTAGCTTATATTACCTCTTTTGTCACTATATGGCAAAATTTGTGACCCGCTATTGAGAGGTGGTGAGGGGCGTGTATATGATCCACCCCTGGAGTATAAAAAGGTCGATTCGGGGGAAGGAATACGAACAGATGACCTTACCTGACCTTGCGGGACTAAACAATTGTAGTGCAAGCGTTCTCAGGACAAAGAGTCTGATATATTGAACTTCTGGAGTAAAAAGGACTCCCGCTATTCAGTTTCCTGAGGACGATGGACTAAAAAATTGTGGGTGAGCAACCGCAGTAAAAATATACTGGGTATTCGAATCCTGAATGGTGATGCCCGAGAACTGAAAGATAAGAAGTAACGCAGCAAAAGGGCTTGGCAACCCTGAAATTACTCCTTACGTATGATTTTTAATATTAAGTTGTGTGATCATAATCGCTACTACTCTATGATGCCACACTAGCCTCAGTCATACTACACAAACACTTAGTCCTAGATTCTAACTAAAATTACATTAAGGGTTCAGGCCAGCGAACCTTCACCTATAATTTACCTTCACTACTGAAATGTAGGGAAAAGAAATATTAGGGAGAAAAAGCCTAAGAAGAACATTGCAAAATTGTTCCGTAATTGTATCTATTTTTTCCATCCGCTGACCGAGCACCTGCGCCAATATTTTGATGTAACCCTCCGCTTCAGTTGTTGTTGTAGCTTCCATCTTGGAACAGCGTGCGAATAGCACCATCTCGAAATCAACCAATTTACAGTCCAAAAGTCGCAACGTTTTAGTTAAAACACGAACCAGCATTTGACAACGAACATTTGTGAAACAACATATTTTTGGAGCGTATAACCGGAGAAAAAAAATGAATAAACTTAATAATTCGAAGCGTGCAATGAAAGGCATCATAACTAAGATAGAAACTTTCGTAGAAGAACCAAGGAGTTATACTTCGACAATACTTGATATTAAACTGAAACGTGTCCAAGAAATGAACAGAAAGATTGATGAATTAAAGGATCAGTACTATGATATCAAGGATATTAGTGAATCGGAACTAGAAGGCATAGAAGCTGACATACAAAGTATAGAGAATAGACTGGAGGAGCTGGAGGTAAGAATTAGAGATATTCTTAATTCTTTAATTGCTAAATCTTCTGTTAGTTCTGTTCATAATCATGAAAATGCAATATCGCAAGCTAATTCTAAACTGAAATTAGAAATAAAACTGCCGGAAATACCTTTACCGGTATTTAAAGGTAGATATGACGAATGGCATAGATTTAAATCACAATTTGATAACATAATAACTAATAACAATGACTTGAGCGAGTCACAAAAACTTAATTATTTGAAAGCGTCTTTACATGGTGATGCCAAACTACTTGAAGCAGTTGATGATTCCTTGGAATCACTCATCATAGCATTAAAAACTAGATTTGAAAACAATCGTCTCCTTACTGAGACTCATATTAATGCTATATTAGAAATAGAAAAGTTAACAAGCGAATCAGCTCGAGATATTAGATCCATGACAGATATTCTAAGCAAGAATGTCAGAGCTTTAAAACTCTTAGGTTTTGAACGCAATAATTTATCAGATCTTATATTGCTTAATATCATTTTGAAAAAAAAAATAGATCGAGAAACTCGTAAACAATTCAAGCAATCTATTGATTCAAATCAAATTCCTGAATTAGATACATTTATAATGTTTTTAGAAAAAAGAAGCCAATCTATTGATAGTATTAATCATTCTGCTCCTATTACTCATAAACAAAAACAAGTACCCTTCAATAAACAAGTAAAATCTTTCTTAATTCGAATGATTCAACAAATTCTTGTGCAATCTGTAAACGGTCTCATTTGATTTATAAGTGCAGCGTTTATCAAAATATGAAAGTATCAGATATATTTAATCAAATGAAACGCCTTAATTTATGAATCAATTGTTTAAAGGAACATCATAAAATTAAGGAAATCGAAAAACTCTTGCTCCGTTTGTAAAAAACGTTATCCTACATCGTTACATATATTTGAAGTGATTCCTTCACCCCTGCCACAACAGTAACTAACGAACTATATACTCTGTTCCACCTCAAGTTGGCAGCGTTGGGAAAGGTTGGGAATGTAATAATCCGCTTTAAAAATTAGTTCCAACTTGTTTTGGAATTTAAATGAAAGCAAATGCACGGAAAATTGTTAAAAAGTATCATGTATTATAGAAATTGTGGGTTTAAAGATATATTTTAAATTAATCACATCTTAAAAGCATTTATTCTTTAATACCTGTGAACGAATACAGTGGAGAACAACAATTTGATTTTTAGCTGACAACAACAACATTTGGCTGAAAAAACCGTTTTCAAGATTACTATCTTCGGAAGTATTCGCGCCAAATCAACGCCATTGCTTTGCGACTTGCTAGTTAATTAATCAATATTTTTAAACATATTGAAATGCAAACCCTTAAATATCTCGATTCAAAAAAGGGCTTATACTATTATAGAAAAAAAAAAAAAAAACACCTCACACAATTTTAAAGAACAAATATTTTTCAAGGGTGTTTTTTTTTTTGCTCGCCAAATATGGAGAATTTTATTTGTTACAGTCACACTCTTCTCCCAGATTAACCCCGTACTGGCTGTGATTTGGTCATCGTACCCTTCCAAGCGCTGCCAACTTAAGGTGAACCGGAGTATAGAACCCTCACCGGATATGCAAGGGTCAACACCCCCAGAACTCTCTTATACGTTTTCGAACTGTGTGAAAAAAGAAAGGAAAAATATTTTACTCTCAACCGCAATGGTTTACCTCAGAGGGGGGAGGCAGACGGTCCGCCTTTCCCCTGCAAAGCGATTTTAGGCTCCGGATCTTCATTCGTCAATGACTGGCTAATAAACTCCTCCTGAAAAAAATAAAAAAATAAACGCGTCTATTTCGGGGTTAGGTGAAATAACCCTTAGAGTTAAACAAAAAGTAAATACGGTGATTCAAAATAAAAATGGAGACTTTTCAACATCGTAAGAACTATTAATCGCCCCGTATATTACCACAACATTTGTCCATCGCATGGATGCAACTAAAGTAAACATTCCTTCGAACATTGATCTTGCGGATAAAGATTTTGGTATACCAGGAGAAATAGATATGCTTGTTGGGTGCGAGCTCTTTTTTGAATTATTAAGACCCAATAAATTTCGATCGCCATGCGAAAAATGGCTGTTTCAAGAGACTGTTTTCGGGCACATTATTGTAGGGAGTTCCGATATTAGCTATTAATGCGGAAATAAATTCAGATAATCTTAATCAACAATTGCAAGTATTTTGGGAAATTGAAAGGGTAGATGAATCCTCAATAGAACATAGTTTAGAAGAAGAAATTTGTGAAACCCAATATCAAAACACTCATTATCTCACTGAAGAAAGTCGCTATGTTGTACAATTACCCTTTAAAAAGATCCATAGTGTTTAGGTAATTCAAGATTCATGGCTGAAATTCATTTGAATTAACTTTGGAAAAATCTCTCGAAACATTATGAATTATAAACTCTTTATAAATTGTTCTTATAGGAATATATTGATTTAAACCACATGCAATTAGTAGCTGACATCCTAGAAACAAATATTTCTTATTTTCTACCACATCAAGGAGTATTTCGCCCCGATAGTAAAACTACCAAGCTTAGAATAGTTTTTAATGCCTCTTCGAAAACATCATCAGGTCTTTCTTTGAATGACATTTTATGTAAAGGCGAGATATTGCAGCAAGATTTATTTTCAATTATTTTGAGATTTAGTCAGCACATATTTGTCTTTACAACGGATATTTCAAAAATGTTTTGACAGATTTTGATTAACCCCGATCATCGAAATTTGCAGATGATTTTATGGAAAGACAGTGTTGATGTGTGGTCCTGTACAAACATACAAACTCAACACTGTAACTTACTGGACTACTTGTGCACCCTATCGTACTACCCGAACCATTCAGCAATTAGCTAGGGACGAAGGTGAATATTATCCTTTGGCTGTATCAGTTACAATCAGATACATTTATATGGATGATATTTTAACAGTTAGTTCAGACTTTCAAGAGTTTCAAAAACTACAAATATAATTCATTAGTTTATTTAAAAAAACAGGTATGAGACTACACAAGTGGTGTAGCAGTGCTCCAGAAATATTGAATTCAATACCTAAAGAAGAGCAATCTTGGTATTTCCATTGCCAATCATCAGACCAAACAACTAAAAGTCTAGGAATCATTTGGAGTCCACATATTTTGATTATTTCTCTTTTAAGACCGTTGTGAACTGCCGTGAGTCGTATACAAAAAGAGAAGTTTTATCCATTATTGCACGTTTATTTGACCCCCTTGGATTCTTGGGGCCAATTCTAACTAAGGCCAAATTAATATTACAGAAACTTTGGATTCTGAAATTAGAATGGGATGAACCTCTCTACAATCCAATAGCTAAAGAATGGAACGACTTCGTGTCTACCCTGCCTGTTATACAAAATATCTATGTCCCTCTGCTCGTAATAAGAAAAGGCAGAATTATCATCCAAGGATTTGCCTACGCATTAACAGCAGCATATGGTGCTGCACTATATGCTCAATCGATCTCCGAAGAGGATGTATCTACAAGACTCTTGTGCAGCAAATCCCGGGTTGCACCGGTTAAACCAATCACTATCCCTCGTTTGGAATTATGTGCTTGTGTGTTATTGTCACAACTCCTAGAAAATGTTTTACATTCCCTGACGATACCTATACAGCAAATAATGTTATGGATTGACTCTAACATTGTGTTAGCCTGGATTCAGCGATCCCCTGAGTAGCTTAAGAAGTTCATCGGCAATAGAATCAAAATAATACATAGAATAACCAAGAACTGTCAATGGAATCACATATCCTCTAATGAAAACCCGACTGTTCTAATATCACGTAGATTGAATGCTTCGGACATCTCTTCAGAACAACTTTGGTGGAATGGCCCAGACTTTTTAGAGGAAGAACTTGAAGCAAACCCAATGGACTTTGAAAGGATAACTTCTTACAGTGACTACTTAAAGGAATTTAAACAACCCACAGATGGGATTTTAGCTTCTTGTAAATTCTCTTATACATGATCTTTCAAAGCGTTCTAATAACTATACTAAATTGTTGCATATTTTGAGTTATATTTTCAGGTTAAACCACAACTCTAGAAATCCTAGTGTAAAAAGATCTGGTCCATTAGATTATAATGAAGTGAATGAAGCAGAATTATGCCTCATTAAAAATCTTCAAACCTCTGTCTTTCAAGAAGAAATCGAGTATTTAGCTAAGGGTGGTTGTAATTCAAAAAAAGGTAAACTTTTCTCTTCAAATCCATTCCTAGATGGCACTTAAATTTTGTGGGTTGGAGGACGTTTGCAAAACTCAGATTGAACTTATAGTCAGAAACATCCAGCTATACTCCCAGCGGATCATCTTCTCAGCAAATTAATTATGATAAATATACACAATAGAAATTTTCATTTGGGCCCTCAAGCTTTTCTTTATTGTACAAGACAAAAATTTTGGCCACTTCGTGGCAGATCAATAGCGAGGAAAATTGTGCATAAATACGTAGTTTGTTTCAAAAATAAACCTATTGTAGCAAACCAACTTATGGGATCTTTACCTCGAGAGAGTAAACCCTAGTTTTCCTTTCCTGCATACAGGAATTGATTATTATAGACCGTTTTTCATAAGGAATAAACACCAGAGAAAGGGGACTTACCAAAAGATATACGTAGCCCTTTTTGTTTGCTTAGCCTCAAAGGCCGTCCATCTCGAAATTGTCTCGGATTTGACCACAGACGCCTTCCTTGCTACATTGAAGCGTTTTGTGGCTAGACGCGGGAAATGTGCTATTATATCATCAGATAATGCCAAAAACTTTGTTGGAGCTAATCGAGGATTAAAAATATTACATAATCTCCTAAAATTTCCTGAAGAAAAACGTTCTTCTTATCTTTCTTCTGAAGGGATTTCTTGGAATTTCATGCCACCTTGAGCTCCAAATTTTAGTGGACTTTGGGAGGCAGGAGTTACATCTTTCAAATTTTATTTAAAAAGAGCTGTAGGAAACCTAAAGATGACTTTGGAAGAATTCTTAACCATAATAACACAGAAGGAATTCTGAATTCTAGACCAATCACTTCTTTTTCAGATGATATTGACGACTTAGAAGTGCTTACTCCAGGCCATTTCTTGATTGGAAGACCCATTACTTCCATTTCTGAAACTAATTTGTTGTTCAAGTCAGAAAACACACTTTCTCGGTGGCCAAAATTAACAAAAATAGTTCAACATGTTTGGATAAAATGGTCTCGCGATTATTTAAACAATTTACAGCAACGAAACAAATGGCAATTTCACAAAGATAACGTGAAACTAAATACAATGGTCCTAATAAAGGATGACAACCTTCCTGTAAATAAATGGAGCTTAGGTCGCAATACAAAGCTATTTCCTGGTATGGATGGGAAGGTTCGCGTAGTGGAAATTAAAACTAATAAGGGCAATATTAAACTTAGCATTGGGAAAGTATGTGTTCTGCCCCTGGTCAATTAATATGTAATTTGTGAAAGTGTTTCTTCCTTAATTTATGTAAAGTATTATTTGTTTATTATGTTTCATATATTCTTTGATTTATGTAATTCTGTATATTGATTGTGAATGTAATTCAATGGGAGGAGGATGTTCAGTCCGTGATTGTATCTATTTTTTTGTCGCGAATGCCATTCGCCGACTGAGCACCTCCACCAATGTTTTGATGTAACCCTCCGCTTGCGTTGTTGTTGTAGCTTCCATCTTGGAACAGCGTGCGAATAGCACTATCTCGAAATAAACCAATTTACAGTCTAAAATCGCAACGTTTTAGTTAAAACACGAACCAGCATTTGACAACGAGCATTTGTAAAACAACAAAGATTAATATTAGATTTACTAAAGCTTAAATTACCGATGCTAATATCAAGTCAACAGTATCAAGCAAAAATAAATCTAAATTTACTTTCCTCTAGTCAGGAAAACTTTGAAGAATATAAAAAATATAATATTTTGAAGGCAAAAAAAAAAAAAGAAAAAACAATATCACAAAGACACTTGACGCCAAAACGGAGCTTTTACAAAACAGGAACACATAAAGTAAAAAATAATAAATGAATAAAATCAACTAAATTTATATCTTCGAATGCTTGTCAAAAAGAAATAATAATAAATAATAAAAATAATAGTAATTAGGGTTTTAGAAAGGAAATTTTTAAGTAAAAACTGAAAAAAGCAATAAAAAATTTAAATAAATGAAGAAAAAAAGTCTTTTGAAACCATGGCGTCAATTCATGCATGAGAGACATCTTACGACTGTCTTCACAGAAAAATAACAAATGAACAAAAAAAAAAAATTTTTTTTAAATGTAACTGACAAAAATAATTAATTTTTGTAATGTAGCAAATTTTGGTTATAATAGAAATGACATTATAAACATAAATAATATTGGATTGTCGTGATCTTAACAATAAACCTTTCTCTATTTAATACTGCAATTTTTATAGCTCACTCACCAATTTTATGTGGTATAAATAATTATTAATAATATTTATATTAAAATGAAAGTTTGTAATACAGTTTATATAACTGTAATCATTAAAATTACATGTAATCGCAAAGAATACCGTATAGATTGTTAAGATGTTTGTTCCGCCCTCAGTATTAGTTTCGTTGAGTTGTATGCCTTTTATGAAATATCCGTTTTATTTATTCCTGTGATGTATTAAGTCAGTTATGCTGCCCGCCCCAAAATAAAAGGGGTTCTTGACCTACCTGGAAACTGTCTTCATTTGAATAGTTTGAGTCTGCATTGCACTCCCCCACGCAAGACGTCACAGTTTGAAATGTTTGAGGTCGAAAAAAGGACCTTAGTAAAATTAATATTAATGGTATTTCTTTCAACAAAAAAATAATTACCATGTGATTTGTTATCCATAACATACAACGTTCTATCAAAGCAGTTTTTTTTCTGAGAGAATTAGTGTTTGTTCTAATATGGTTCGAATACTTAGGTTAAAAATAAATATATTAAGAGTAAAAGTATCATTTTTGCCTAAAACCATACTTAATCTATATACCAAAAATATAGATAAAAAATTTTATAATATAACTATTTACAGAATATAAATATGTATCGACTAAGCTACTGCCTGCTAGCTGATTAGCATTTAATTTGTTTGTATATATTAACATTAAAATTTATGCAAATTTCTTTTAAAACTAAATCCATGATAATTTTAATTTTGTGGCAATTAAAAGCTTTTTTATCAAGCTTAAAATTACTGTCATTTTCTGAAATAATAAAAATGGGGTTTAATAAATCATCAACATCTCGTAACTATGTGTATAAGAATATTTTATTTTTTTGAAAAAATAATTTATAAATATACATATATATATATATATATATATATATATATATATATATATATATATATGCATACAAGTAACTTTCTTCGCATACCCCAAGTCTCACACACCAAACGCTACCACGAATAACAGACATCACGCATAAAAATTTGCCATACCGGGAACCTATGTTCCCATTATCTAAATTCGATAGTAAAACCAAAGGCTTTTGTGACATATCGTACAAACGTGTGTGTGAGGGGAAATTTTTTCTCTTTTTCAACAGCTTTAATAAGAGTTTTAAAAGTATAACTTCCAATAATAGATAGAGCAAATTCCTTATTTATTGATTTTTTTAATAAATATATGGGAACGAAGAAATGCTCTGTTCAAAAAATGAAATATTTATGACAATTGAATCTCAACCGGATGAAATAAAATTAAGGAGTGTGATTTTAAATGTTCAAAATTAGATCAGTTAAATGCTTGATACTCATTTAAGATGGATAGCATGGTCACTAATTG
Organism: Trichonephila clavipes; assembly: GCA_019973935.1. Lineage (NCBI taxonomy): Eukaryota > Metazoa > Arthropoda > Arachnida > Araneae > Nephilidae > Trichonephila > Trichonephila clavipes. Next base: position 72,386 of record BMAU01012232.1, on the reverse strand, counting down.
TACAGTAAGGTTCCTTACATCAGGGAAAAATGCAATTCAGTAGTTTTATAATATACTAGCGGGTATACCCGTTCTTCGCACGGCTGAAATGAAAAATTAAACAGTACAGACTGAAGAATAAACGACGTTTAACATTGATTTCTAATTAATAAACCCCTTCAGGACCAGCAAAAGGAGAAAGAAGCATCTCTCCAGGCCCACACGCACGAGATCGGGTGAATTTCCCAGTTAAGCTTAATTTTAATTAAATAACGATTGATTGATTCATGAAAATCTGAAATCTATTTTATTATTTTGGGTTCTTAGAAACCAACTATTATTAAAAAGGATGAAAGTTTTTTGTTTAACTCTTAGCATTAGAATCGTTTTCTTTTTATTGCTTCACATTAATAATTTATTAATTCTAATGCAATATTGTTTTTTATAAGTCATACATCGTAATTTGAAGCTATATCTTATCTGTGAGAAGGAGGAAAAGATAGAAGAAAAATTTTACACTAAAAGAGACGTAAAACTTACAAAATACTAACCGTCAAATCTCAAACGATAAATTTACTCTCACATAAACTGGTTTTGGCTTGATATGTCACAAATATTTTAAATAACAACTAATATATGGTTTTCATTTTTAATTAATCCTTATATTGCTCATAGCTTTTTTAGAATTAGCTTTTTTCTCTTCTTATAGTTATATCAACTCTGGTTGCGATAGAAACGAAAAAAAATCGCTTGTTCTTACAGAATTAAAAGTGAGTCAGTAAGAATAAATTATTCTTTTTCGTTAAAAATGAGTCATCGCGTTTGTTCCATGAAGAAATGCTTTTTAAATGTCTGAGTATTAAAAAAATAATAATAATCCCTATTTTTTTTGAATTGGATGTTGTTCTTTATTTTATTGGTTTAATTTTGTTTTCGCGGAACCCTATTTTTTTTCTGAAATAAAAGTAAACTAAGTTACTCTTTGTAACAACAGCTATCTGCCAGTGAAAGTTCCGTCAAATTCGGTCTAGCTGTTTCAGAAATTAGCCGGAACAAACAGACAGATAGACAGACAAAAATTTAAAAAACTTGATTTTTTTTTAAATAAGTTACGTATATATACTTTTAAATTCATTTAGTAAAAAACTGTAATTTCAAACTACAAACACACTTCAATTTATTTATTTATATTAAAATAATTTGATTTTCTTTTAGGTATAGCTAAAGGGTGTAAATGCTCTTTTTCACCTAAAACAAAATTAAAAATATTTATTTTAGAGACAACTACCTACGTACTTAACGAAATAAAATAACCTATAAGAATTTATCGATTTCAAAGTAAATAAAAAACTGAACTATTTCCATGAAAGAAAACCTAACGAGGTTTAACATTGATTTCTAATTATTAGAAAACAGTGGAAATGTAACGAAACAAAATGAATTAAGAGAACGGAACGGTAGAAAAAAAATACTTTGTGACTCGAGAAACCTTTATTCTTTGATTTCAATATAAATATTATTCAATTAAATATTATTATATTGTGTATATATTATGCAGGATAAATGGAGTTATTTACATTTTTAGAAAAACTTACTTAATTTAAGGGTGTAAGTGCACTTTTTTTTACCTAAAACGTAATTAAAAATATTTATTTTAGAAACAACTACCTACGTACTTAAGTAAATAAAACAACCTGTTGGCTCTGCGATCGCCACCCTCAACGCACACTCACACTTGTACAACCACTCTTGCAAGACAAACATTTATTGTGACTGCTTTGTGCAGTGTTTGGCAATGAAATAAATAATAGAGGTATGAAATTAGCTTACCTCTATTTAAATGCAGAGCCTTGTGAGAAGTCAAATGACGTAAAACCCAAAAACTTCCTGATTTAGGTTTAAATGCTATCTAAGTTATAGAAAAATTGATGTTGTTCAGTGTTTTCGAGCACGAATGAAATCATTGGAATGATGCAACAGTTCAAAACAGGTCTTAGCAACAGTAGGGTGAAACGAATCTGCAAGCAGGGGGGAGAGGTACTCGTGACTGACACTGTCAATGAGGTGAGGGACTGGGTAGGATGAAACGAAGCCGCAAGTAAGGGGTAAGTGAAGACTGTTAAAATCATTAGGATCGGATATGAACGGGAAATATCGCGAGTCTCAGTAACCTTATCAAACAAAAAAGTTTGTCTAGAAACGTCGAGACAGAAGGCTCGCAAAATAAAACAATCCCTATTGAATAAAAATAATCCCTACTGAAATAAACAATCCTTATTAGAAACGGATATTGTTCACCATTTCATTGGTTATAATTTCATTTTCGCGGACTACATCACTGACTACCCACCTACCCTTTTGTAAATTAGTACAGTAAACTAATGAAATTGTTTCCAATTACGGGATAGAGCAGGGATGACGAACCATTGGCCCGCATGCCATTGATGGCAAACGACACAATATTTTGGGCACGCCACCCATCAAAACGGTTTGCACACACATTTTAGTTTAAAATAACAATGTCGACAATGAAGTATTACGATCAAATTCGAGTGATTGGTCGTGGTGGGGCGGTAAGCTCTCTGGTTTTGCTATTATCTTTCCTTAGCTACGTCGTGGACAACAATTGCTAATGATGCGAAGTTTGTATATTCATAGAAGAATAAATTTCTTTGAAACAACTGTATTTCAAAGTTCATTTGTGTTATATCTACACTTATAAAATTCGTAGGTAAACAAACGCATCTATATTTCTATCTATGGGTCCTATTTTCTTACCAACCGCACAACGTAGAAACTCGCTGAAGGTACCGGAATTTTGGGAATGATCCGAGGAGTCCGTTTTACCATTTATATTCCAAAATTCCAATTAGTTAAAAAAATATTAATTAAAAACCTGAAAGCGCATAATTAGTACCATGTTTCTCCGCCAGGGGACAAAAGCAAAAATTCGGAACTTTTGTTTTCAGACGTTTTTAAAACGCGATCTAATTTTTTTCATGAGACTCACACAAAAAACAATTACAGATTCGGAAAGATATTTTATTTCGGCACGATATGCTATAATTTATTTTACAAAATAATTATATTTTTTATTTTTTACGATTGTTTTAAACTGAGTCGAAATCGATACGTTTTTATGAATACGATTCCTAAATGGTTTCGCTTGCACTTTCTTTCGGGTTAATGAAAAAAATATTTTACACTAAAAAGGTTCATGCTTTTCTGTTTTAGAATCAGTCATTTAAAAAATTCAATGTCAAAAACTGTTTTTTTTTTACGATTTTTCAAAAAATTCTCAAAATTTTGTTCAAATACTTAATAACTTCTTTATATGTAGAAAAAAATCTCACAAAACTTTTTTTCCGTGTGTAGAACAATATTATACGTAACCTGTAAAAAGATTGATAAAATATCTTAAAAATTACGGTTTAAAAAAATGTGTTTTTCGTTTTTTTTTTTTATTGCGAGAAATATGTAAGCATTACTTTTTTGAAAGTTTTTTGTTTAAAAATTAACGTTTTTTACAATCGCTATATGAAGTTTGAAAGCATTAACTTAAAAATGTAGGCCGAATTTTTTTTTTTTAACTTTTAACAAATAACGAAATGAGAAATTGAAAAAATCTTCCTTTATTTTAAGAGTATTGCTACTTCTCTTCCACGAAGGAACCTACAGTGCGACTGTTAAACCCGTTGCTTTATAAAATGATAGTATCCAGGTTCGAAACTGAAGATACTTTCAATTTCGCACTACGCTACTTCTTAAAGTTTAAATTTTTTTTAGTGGAATGAAAAAGATTAAAATTCAAATAAAATATCAAAATGTTTTTATCACATCGAAATTTTTAATGTTTTTTTTTCAATTTATATATATAGGCTTTCCTCCAAACTATTTTTTTCTATCTTATGTATATTTATATGTTTAATCGAACGTTCAGAAAAAGTAATCGTTTCAATAGGTATCTGTTAATTTTTCTTTCATTTATTACTTATAGAAATTTGATTTTAATAAACATATGTATGTTTTTTTAAAAGGATTATTTCTATTATTTCATTACTAAATTAATTCTTTGTTAATTAAAAAGAACATCGTCTATTATTTTGAATCAAAATACATTTTATGGACATTTTTAAGCTAACTATAAGTTACGATTGATTGATTCATGAAAATCTGCAATCTATATTTTATTATTTTACATTCTTAGAAACTAACTATGATTAAAATATGATAAACTTTTTTGTTTTACTCTTAGCATCAGAATCGTTTTCTTTTTATTGCTTCGCATTAATAATTTTTTAGTTCTAACGCAATATATTTTTTTTAATTTGTCATACACCGAAATTTGAAGCTATATCTTATCTGTGAGAAGGAGGGAAAGATAGAACAATAAATTTACACTAAAAAACCGTGTTCGGACTATAGAGAGGGGAAAGAAACCTGTCTTAAATCAAAAATAAGTGGAATGGAACAAATTTCGAAAAAGGGAAATTTTTTGACACAATTTTAGAAATCACTCACATTGTGCGCATACAAACACACACACACAGAAATCTGGTGTCATGAGGAAAAGAGAAAGCCCGAGCAACGCCGGGCTAAGCGGTGGGGGTGGGGGATGGAAGTCATTTTGAGAATGAGTATTAGAAGTGCTGATTTTGTGAAGGAAATTGAAAATTTATAAAAGTTGAGATTGTCCGTGCAACGCCGGGCCATGCAGCTAGGTTATAATTGTTTCCTGTTATTTAACATGGCCTGCTTAGAAAACAAAGATGTAAGATAGTAAATGTAACAGAGAATTTCAAACTTGGTGGTCCGAAAAACATTGCGTGGCCGCGGTAGTCGAGTGGTATAGGTATCGGAATGTGGCTTGCTTTGTCACGGGTTCGAGCCCAGTTCCACTAAAGATCCGCCGTGTAGAGCGGCGATGCACGTTAAATCTGTCGAGAGGTGAAACGTCCTCCCGTTGGTGTGGTAGTTAGGAGAGGGGGTGCCAGCTCAGGTGTCGTCCACGTCACTTGACCATGGTTCAAAATTACGTGGTCCGTCGCCAAAAGCCCTCGTGTAGCTGAACAGTGCGACGTTAATATTAAATCTATCAATCAATTTGAAAAACATTGCATGATTAGTAAAGGCGACTAAGTGGTGTGCGTTTTATGATCTGGATCAGTTGTATGTTGAACATAGTCTCTAAAACGGATTCCAGACACATTTAACTGTTCGAAGAAGCAGGCGTGTGCTATTTTAATAATATTTTCATCAACCAATGTCTGTGAATCATTCTTTTCACATATGAAAAGAATGACTCTCTTAGAAACTGTTTGTCAGATGACTCCAATTCAGATTGCATTCTTGCTAAAAGTGACATCTTACAATCCTATTATAAGTTATTTGTCTTCTTATCTGCACCGTAGCAACACTAATGTTACTTTAATTAGAATTACTCACATAACTTAAACACTTACTACTTTATGGAGCAAAATGTATTTTTTCGAAGTGATTAAAGAGAGTTTTAAGTTGTTATTTAGTTTTGTTATTTTCCGAATTATCATAAGACAAAATTATTTGACGGCATGTCTATACCTCATAAAACATTTCTTCAGAAAAAGTGGTACTTTGATCCAGAAAGGTTCTCCACCCCTGGTATAGAGTATACATCATTTTATGAACTGTTCTAAACTTCTTAATTATCCTCTTAATCGCTTAACGCATTGCAATATTTTACTTTTAGACATCGTTATTCTTAATTGAGTCACTATAGTTGTAGTTGTACAATAAAGGATTTCTTTGAGATTTGATCATTGAAAAATCATTAATAACATCATTGTAATCATTTTCCGACGTAATATCATTTTGATTGCCCAGCAACAATAAAATGTTAAGATTTTCATTTTCTGTAGTAGATCTCATTTCAGTCTTTACTCTCCTCTTGTGTCTCGCTAGGCTGTAGTACGTTGACTGTAATTTGAATTTTCTCTCTTTTCGCCTCCAATTTTTTGCACCTCCAAATCTTCTGTGTCCTAGGCACATGCCTAAGCGGAAAAGCGGCTCTGTTTCAGAGAGTGTTGCACGGGGACATGTACACTTGTTACGTGGTCATGGTTCTGGATTATAAAGTTCTTCTCCAATCTTCTTCGTGTTGCTTCAGATTGCAGCATAAATTAAAATCAAATAAAATCAGACGCAGTTAATTTCTTCTTAAAATTGTATGTCAAAAAACACCACCATGAGCTAAATTTTATTTGGAAAAAAGAATGTGTCAAAGAAAAATAGAATAAAACCAGGAACTTTAGTCAGCTCTATATTTTGTTTAGGTTTCCTATTATATACACTATATTAACTTCAGCTATTATTATTATGATGAAAAAATGCGTACTTTAGATTCCTCGACGTTGAATACCTTTTTATCTCTGGCATTTGAATACCATTTCTCTCAAATGTGATTTTTCCCTCTTTTTTCAGCATAAATATTAAAAGGCTTCCACTGTAGAACATTAAAATTTCTAAACCCATGAAATCGAACTGACTATAGACTATTTTGCCTATTTGTCTACACATGACCGAAATTATACAATTTTATCGGCATTTTGAGATGTACTTCACTGAACTGCTATCAGGAAACATTCACTCCTATGTAAAATTGAATTTAGCATGAATAGTTTATACTAATGTGTATTTAATAGCACTTGGACATACGGCTGTTACGCATGCTGGCGGTGGTATTTGTTTAATGCATTCTCGAAGAAAGAGCATTGTATTTTATATAATGCTTTAGGTAATATTTAAAGAAATAATTTTGCTTGTTTAACATATATATATATATATATATATATATATATATATATATATATATATATATATATATATACCAGTAGCTTTGTTTTTTTAACGTATATGTATAAAGAAACTAATAATTTTGTTTATTTAACGCATATATATATAACTTTATTTATTTAACGTATATAAATAAACTAATAACTTTGTTATGAAATGCATATATAATAAAATCAATGTGTACTAAAGGAGCTATAACTAATTATTTACTTCATTATCGATATTCTAATTCTTTAGATGATAAAGACATTAGTATAAATTGTCTGAATTTTATACTGAAACGAAACTGTAAAATATTTAAAAGAACATAGCTAACAGTTAATAATAATATTGTGTAAATACAAATAAAATAATATTTGTGTGTGAATATTTATCTATCTAGTTAATAATTTCCATTTTTGAAAATGCTTTTACTGCTACTGCAAAAATTTTCAAAGCAAACAAACACAAAAAAAATTGTTTTTTAAATTCATGAAAAACATTATTTATCGTCTGTAGTGTTATGCAATTATGCACATTAAGGAAGTCCGGCACATGGATTTTTGAAAAATTAACGATTTTGACTTTTTTACATTTTTTTAAAAGTTCAAACATATTTCTGCTTAAAATGATATGATACATAGAAATACGATAGTTAGAAGTATTTTTATTTATTTTTTAAAAGGAAGCCACTCTCATATTGACAAATTACAAATTCTTACTTTAAAACTTGTTTTCTCAAAATGCAATATTTTTCCCCTTTATGTACCTTTTTCTAAAAAACTAATTAATGTAGGATCTTCAAGATTTCAGTGAGCATACTTTCAACATGTTTACACATTTTAATGGGGGGAAAGATACATCTAGTGAACTGTTTTAGATAATGTATTTTGAAACTAAATTATAAAGAAAAAATTTGGCATTTTTTAAAAAAATTCGTAATTATTTTAATTTTTAACAAAAAAGACAGAACCCTCCATTAAAGTCTTATTGATAGTACATATAACATACTGTGAAAATTTGATCTATTAGTAGCGAGAAGTTTCTGAGAAAAATGTACATAAACTTATAAAACTTAACATGGGCTCCTATGGAAGTGCCGGACCCCCTTAATGTCCTAAGGAATGGGCCTGAGCCCAGGCCTTCTCCCTCTGTGGTGCCTTGTTTCGTTCTCGACTCTGACTTAATTAGACCATGACCCGGATAATTTTAATGGTAAAATATTACTCCCGTACATATTCTCCAAAGAAGCAGAATTTCAAACTACATGTCAACTGGCAAGACAGCATTATTATGAGATGAACATCGTCCATGTCTAAGCCTACGCCTAATATCATAAACCCAAGGTTGACATTCAGTCGATCGTGATTGACCGGTGGACCGCCTAGACATTTTAGGGTGACCGTCTTCACTAAGTGCTAATAATCATTCCATCATACTAAGGGGTCTAGAAATACAGTATGTATTTGAATTAGGGCCGCCATTGATTCTAAGCCACGTCCCGAATTTTCAACAAGATTTTGTGAAAATTGAAAAAAATTGTCTAAAATAGTTTATCGACATCCAATTTTAAGAAATTAAAACAAAAATTTAAAAGGAAACTAATAAGAAGTGAATAATTATTTTATCTGTATTATACATGTATGCAAGGAGCTGTAATTGCTACTAAATACCCCTTCCAACAAATTTTTCCCCTTCGATTCTAAGACGTGCCCGATTTTCAGTAAAATTTACTGAGGGGGGAGAGTGCGGCTTAGATTCGAGTAAATATGGTATTTTAAAAAACATGGAACAAAATCGAATCATCATAAGAGAAAATTTCATTGAATAGAGACAGTTTTCTCCTCTATTTGGAGATTATTTTACGAATAAAATCGTAAAATAATATTGGTCCCAGGAAAAAGTTCGATAAATAAAGTAATTCGTAAAATAGAGGTTCGACTGTATTGTATACTTTCTTTTAGCTCACTACCCCTACGCCCCTGGGAGGACCGCAACACCTTGAAAAAATTAGAAGTAGCCCGCACCCTAGAAAAGTCCGCCCACCCCTGCCATAAATAATCATTTAGTCAAAATTTGGTCATCGGTCGGGGCGGGTTTGTGAAAGTGTGTGTTGGGCACATTTGTTTCAAATTACCGTTTGTACGAGTATTTGACAATGTATGCTATTTGCTTACAGTTTTTAAAAATCACAGGTAGGGCCAATTTTTGTATACTGACCCAGGGCCTCAGAAAAAAATTTTACTGGGCCCAGAGCCTTAAAAAGTTTTAAGACGTCTCTCTCTGATTATACAGGGGTTCATATAATAAATTAATTTAAATTACCCTCACTCAGAGTTGAGTTTTAATTTATTTTCTCACACTATGTTCAATAATGGGTGTTAACTGTTTTTATTCAAAAACTAGTTCTAGTCCTTTTTTTAATCTCTCTTCTCAGCACTCGTTATAAGAGGGAAAACTGTTCCGAAGAATTAAAAAAAAAAAAAAGTAGTATCTCTCCTGATTTTACTTACAGCGCTGATTACAATAAAAAAATAGAGTATTTCTCAAGAATCTTTTTTTGAAGACAGAAAGCTTTGTTATATTTGCTTTAATTACTGATTTGCCAAGCCATATATACTAATGAATCCTCTCTTTCTTTCTTCCTCATTCTCGGCTTTAATTACAAGCACTCGATTTACAAACGAGTTTTTCCTATCATCCCTTAGTGAATTCGAATATATCTATGAGAGAAAGAAAAAACTATGCTCATTAGGCACCTATGGTGACTTTCCAGAGATTTCTCATCTCGAAATCTTAAATTCGAAGCCATATTGCATTATTTAATTTTTTTCAATAAGGACTCACGGGTAATTGTAAAGATTATAAAAAAAAATTGTACAATGTTGATGAAAACTTCAGTAAAGGGGAGTGTTGGACTAGAATTCTTTTTCTATCATTTTAATAAGGATCATTAGAAAATGTCTTTTCGAAGCATTCGGTCTCATACTTTTCTGTTAATCTTAACGAAATTTTTAATAACAAGTAATATTAAAAAACAAATTTACGTCAATTCCTTCTTAGATCAACCAAGAAAATTTATTTTAGCTACTTTTTATTAAATAGTTCTGTTCATGCTTGTCGCAAAAACCGTGCGCCAGACGGCGCTGTCTGTGTATCTCTAGTTACTATGTGTTTAGGTGAATAAAAATAGAGAGTGTTTTACAGTCCATGTGTGAGGTGTGTGTTATTGAGCTATCCCGGGTGTAGTGATCAAACATTTTGGTCCGACTTTCCCGGAGTTCAACAAGCAACTGGGCTGCGGTAGCCCAGTGGTTAAGGTATCCAACCATGGCTGGCATGTCATGAGTTCGATCCGAGTACCACTAAAGACCCGCCGTGTAGGGCAGCGATGCACATTAAATCTGTCGAGAGCTGAAACGTCCTCCCGTTGGTGTGGTGTGGTAGTTAGGAGAGGGGGGTGCCAGCTCAGGTGTCGTCCACGTCACTTGACCATGGTTCAAAATTACGTGGTCCGTCGCCAAAAGCCCTCGTGTAGCTGAACAGTGCGACGTTAATATTAACTAACTAACTAACTCAACAAGCAACTATGGTTTTGTGCTTTATTAGTTGAGTATTTGGTGGTGAAATTTTTGAATAGGTGAGTGTTTCTATTCTTAATGATGTTTTTAGACGTTATTTGGTTGTGTTCGCTAAAGTTGGTGTTAATAGTTGACTAGTTTTAACGGATATCATGGTTGAAATTAGTGTTTGTAGATTTGTGTTGATTGTGATATTCTTGTTGTGTGTTTTTGTATACTTTCCTATTCTCAATAGTGTAATTTAGGTGCTTACAAATGCTTTTTGGTTTAAAATAGTGTATATTGTGTAGATGTTGTGACAAAATAAGTTTAAAAATGGCGTTGAAATTAAATCTAAAGAAAGACGAGCTTATCTCGGTTGCTGTGGAAATGGGTTTGGAGATTCCTAGCAAAGCTAAAATAATAGATTTAAAAAAGTTAATTGAATCAAGTGCCGTTTATAAAAATGATATTGAATTTGTGCGTAGTCTTGTTGAAAATGCTTTAGAGAAAAGTAAACAAGAGGCTGAGAAAAATGAGCGCGATGCTGAAATTCAATTAGAAAAAATTAAATTATCTCAGATTGAGCGCGAGGCTGAAATTCAATTAGAAAAAATTAAATTATCTCAGATTGAAAAACAATTAGAATTGGCGAAGGTTAGGAAGGAATCCGAAAAAAATTCTCAATCTCTTGAAAGCGGAGAACCAAGCTCCATAACTGATAAATTGGAGAGTGGTAAAGAGCATTAAAACTTTGACAATTCAAGTACCGGTTAGGTCAGAGTCCTTTAATTTATTTTTTCATTCTTTAGAAAAGGCATTTCAAATCAAATCCGTGCCTGACGAGCTAAAAGCCGAAATTCTATTAAATATTTTAGGAGAAAGAGTCAATAATTTGCTAACATATGTGAGTCAAGAGGATTTAAGCAATTATGTTAAAATTAAAGAATTAATATTAAGAGAGTTTGAACCAACGCCTCAAGAATGCCTGAGTATAACTTTAAAAAGGATCGTAAACTACCATCCGAAAACTATGTTCAGTTTGCTTCCCGCTTAAGTGCAACTTTCGATTATTATTGTCAGTTGCGTAAAGTTAATGAATTCCGCTCTTTGTGTGATCTAATAATTTCAGATAAAATATTTGAAACGCTAGATAGAGATACGATGAATCATATTGCAACGAAACAGGGAGAAACATATTTCAAGCCTCAACAGCTTGGGAGGGAATGTGATGTCTATTTATCCGCGAGAGGAAAGGTTTCGAATGATTTAATGAACAGAAATCCAGGAGTGGAGTCAAAACAGATGGGCGAAATAGACTGCAGACGGTTAGCACTTGGCGTCAAGAGAGAAACTCGTCGAATGTTTTTGTGTCCGAAACCAAACCAAATTGTGTTCTATGTAAGGGTAATAATTTTCATCCCCTTTCTAAGTGTTATCAGATTAAGAAACTGTCAGTTGAGGATAGAGTAGAGGTAGTTAAACGGAATAATCTTGGTTTTCGTTGTTTTTTACCTCCTAGATTGAAGGAATGCCGTTCAGAGAAAATTGTTTTTGCCTTAGACCTCATAATAGCTTGATTCATTTTTCACGTGACAAAACGAGGAATCCCACTCCCACTAGTAATTTAAATTTGGATGCTCCTACTTTTGTTCCAGGGCAGATTGAAGGATCAGTTGAAGCAAATTCACAATCACAGTTTGTGGCGACTGGGTTTGAGAAAGGCAGACTAAAGAATGTGTTTTTTATTACTGTACGCGCGCTTGTTAAAAATAAATACTCTCAATGGGTGGAGGTCAGATGCTTGTTAGATGTAGGATCGCAGTCTTGTTTATGTACGAGGGCATGTGCTGAGAAGTTGCAGCTGAAAATGGAGAAAATAAATACAGTGGTTTCGTGCGTTAATGATGCTTCTATGGTTGTTAAAAAGTGCGTAAAAACTTCAGTTGCAAATAAAGCCAAAACTTTTGAGAGTGAGTTAATGTTGTTAGTAGTTAATATAAGATTACAGATCTCATTCCAAACAAGGTGATTGGTGTAGATCAGTGTTTCTCAAAGTGTGGGGCGCGCCCCCCTGGGGGGGCGCGATAACCCTGCAAGGGGGGCGCGAGCATATCGAAAATTTAATGATTTTTTTTTAAAAAAACCGGAAAGAAGTGAAACAAAATACTTTTTCCATAATAAAAGAAATACACAACAACACTGATATAATTTATGTTTATCATTTGGCGTTCTTCTGTTTTAACATAAAATATTACTCGTTAAAAGAAAAAAACGAAACTCAGACCCTGAGAAAAATTCTAAGATAAACATTTCATCACTTTAATTATTATTGAAATACTGTATATTAGATGTAGAAAGAAAAGGAAGACATGATTCACTTTTCAGCCAGGCAACATAATAAATTTCCTAGTCATTTATTTGATTGACCTTCAAACTTACTGGTAGGGTTTCTACATTAGTTTCATCCCATCTTTTATGTATTTGTTTTTCGCATAGGGAAATTGTAAATAATGAAGAGTTTTACGATATTTGGAAAGAATTGATTGATTTTTGAAGGATTATTTGGCTAAGATTTATTTTTACGAGTAATCTGAAACATATAAAGCATAGTGAGAAACGTCATAATACTTTTTAGAGCATCCGTATTTTTTTCTGAATACACTTATAACCAGGCAGCGGTGGCATCTGGGATCTGTATTGAAGGAAGTTGAAACTGATGCATATTATTCATGATTGAGAAACACGATGAACATGAAACGAAAGGAAAATTTTCAATGGCTTCCTAAAGAACTCCATCAACTGAAATATGAAGCCATAAGTGTAACACAAGGTTCAGTTCGACTTGTCAAAAAGACACAAGAAAGAAAAAGTTCAACTTGTTATTTGTTGATCACCAAAGGTGTTACCGAGTTCGAGCCCAGTACCACTAAAGACCCATCGTATAGGGGGAGCTGCACGTTAAATCTGTCGAGAGCTCAAACATTCTCTTGTTGGAGTGGTTTGGTAGTTAAAAGAGGCCAGTTTAAGTATCGTCCTCGTCAACCATTGTTCAAATTTACGAGGTCCGTCTCTAAAAGCCCTCGTGTAGCTGAACAGTGCGACGTTAATATTCACTCACTCGATCATGAAAGCTCATTAAAACTGCAATTACTTGAACAAAATATGGCAGCTTTGCCAGCAAGTAACATTTCTGTAATATTAGTGAAAAGTATCTTTGCTTTTCGTCCTTTATTAAGGTCTATCACTTGTCAATCATTTTAGTTCAGTTTTATTGGACTTTTCTCAAATCATCAAAGAAAGATTGAACATTCTTTGAAAGCCGGTAAGTGTACTTTCTCTTAATTAAATTATTCACTGGAATTCCAATTTGAATCGTGTAGAGTAAAAATAATTATAAATAAATGATTGGGGTGACTGAGTTCTCCCGCATTACCATCAGCCTTAGTATCGAGTGCGTGCCTGCTCCCGGGTTAAAACATTTTGAAGTCTTCTCGCTTTAAATATTAAAAAGTAACACAATTATTCTTCATAGGAATTTTATATTATTTTTCATTACTTAACATTAATTCTAAATGCTAATTCTGTGATTCTTAAAATTACAGTTCTTTTAAACAGTTATTTACAATTATAGCATTTATCTAAAAAAAATCATTTTACATTTTTGTATACAATGTCGTGCACGCAGTTTTACTCTCCTTACAGTTTAGCTATTATATCAAGAATAATGTTATATTTTTTTTAAAAATTAACTCGTGCGAAGAGCCGGTGTTTCAGCCAGTATACGTTTAATGTATCAGTACTGAAGAAGGTATTTTATAAATAATTTCTTAATACTAAATTAATCTAAGTTTAATAATTATCAGTGACTTCCATGGGCTTGTCTTGTAGAGCAAAGTTTTTCAAAGAAAGGTTTAATATCAGATATTGACACTGAGTTATTTTTCTTTATTTAGCTGAGATCTATATTTTGTCTTCAAAGCAGCCACTGCAGAAAATCCTGTTTAACATAGTAGGATTTTCAAAATGGTAATAGTATACGAAGTGCTTTTGTTTTCAGTGCAGAAATTATGATTGAAAATTGAATCGCCAGTATTGAAAGTTTGAGAAACACTGGTGTACTATAAAAATAATTATAAAAAAGGATTGGGGTGACTAAATAACCCCGCTGGACCATTAGTATCGAGTGCGCGCCTGCTCCAGGATTAAAACATGTTGAAGTCTTTTCGCTTTAAATATTAAAAATAATACAATTATTCTTCATCTGAATTTTATATTATTGTTCATTATTCAACATCAATTCTAAATGATAAGTCTGTAAGGCTTAAAATTATAGTTCGTTTTAAACTAATTATACTTTGAGCAATCATTTAAAAAAATCATTTTACATTTTTGTAAACATTGTCGCGCACTTGGCTTTACTCTCCTTAAAATTCAGCGATTATTTCAATAATGTTTTATTTTCTTATAAATGAACTCGTGCAAGCGGGTACTTCAGCCGGTATACTTTTAATGTATCAGTACTCCATAGTAGTTTATAACTAATTAATTAATACTAAATTAAGAACAAGTTTAATAAGTATTAACGACTTCCATGGGCTTGTCTTGCAAAGCAAAGTTTTTATAAGGAATGCTTATGATTAGAAATTGACCCTCTGAGTTCTTTTTCTATATTTAACACAGATATCTATATTTTGTCTTCTAAGCAGCCACCGTATTTTGCAATAAGTCCAATTTAAAAATTAGAGAAAGGAAAAATAACACACATAATAATTATCTTATTATTTTATTTATTTTTGCTTAAAAGTAGTATGCAAAATTTAATACTTATGTTACTAATTTGTATGGTTTGTAATTAAGATCGCCTTTTGTAGCTTTAGCATCAAAGTTCATTATTATTGCATTCAGTGCATTATTAATGTATAAGGGGGCGCGATAAAAATCGTGATCGAAAAGGGGGGCGCCAGTATTGAAAGTTTGAGAAGCACTGGTGTAGATATTAATGTTTCAGAGTTTGTGCCCATTAGCGGATGTTAATTTAATATACCAGATAGAATTGATATGTTACTTGGTGCTGAAATCTTTTACGAATTGTTAAAGCCTGGAAAATTTTATTGTGATAATTCGCATTTAGTGTTACAAAATACGGTGTTTAGTTATGTTGTAAGTGGAAGTGTAGATCAAGTTAGAGAGAATCGCGTTCATTGCGGATTAATTGTTGATGACGATTTAAACAAAACACTGAAAAATTTCTGGGAAATTGAAGGTGTTCACATAGAGCCTAAGGTTGATACAGAGGTGTCCTTGCGTGAGGATAATTTTGTGCGCACTCATAGGAGGAATTGTGAGGGTAGGTATGTAGTATCGATGGCATTAAATAAAGATTTGTCTTGTTTAGGAAACTCCAAAGATATTGCTATTAGGCGACTTAATTCATTGTGGAAACGGTTGTCTAGGGATTCTAGTTATTTATCGTTGTATGCGGAATTTTTGAAGGAGTATGAGGAGTTAGGTCATTTGGAAAGGGTAGTTGAGTCAAGTGAACCACCCACACATTACTACATACCCCACCATGGTGTATTACGCCCTGAAAAACTGACTACTAAACTAAGAATCGTCTTTAACGGTTCATCCCTCACCACAACAGGCATAAGCCTTAATGACATTTTATTGAAAGGTGAAGTGAAGGAAGATGTGTTTGAGACAACATATCGTTTTAGAAGACGCAAATTTGCTTTTACGACTGACATCCAAAAGATGTACAGGCAAATATTAATAAATCCTGATCAGCAGGATTTGCAACGCATTATATGGAAACATGGACTAGATGCAGAAATTTTAACGTACCGACTAAAGACTGTCACTTACGGGCTGTCCAACGCACCCTTCCTTGCCATAAGAACCCTGCAGCAGCTGGCGAAGGATGAAAAATCGAGATTTCCTTTAGCTTCTGAAACCCTGTTATATGATACCTACATGGATGATATTGTGAGTGGAGCGCCGGATTTGGAGACTGCTCAACAATTGCAATCGCAACTGAAAGACGCCCTGCAATCTTGTGGAATGAACCTTCATAAGTGGTCATCTAATTCTCCTGAGTTATTAAATAGTTCGTTGTCATCAGACGTCGATCATTCATTTTCTACTGACATTGACTTATCTGTGAAGACATTGGGAATTAGTTGGAAGCCATTTGAAGATTGTTTCGCGTTTAAGGTATCTGTTTCAGCTAAACATATATATACAAAACGTGAAGTTTTAAGTGTAATTGTGCTAAGCTATACGACCCTTTCGGTTTCTTAGGCCCAGTGATTGCGAAAGCAAAGGTGTTTCTGCAGCAATTATGGCAATGTAAACTGGATTGGGATGATGTGTTACCAAATTCAATTGCCAACGAGTGGAGAGAATTTGTGACAACATTAAAATGTATCGAGGAAGTGAAAATTAACAGATTTATTATGGCTGACAATAATGTTAGAATCGTTCTCCAAGGATTTGCGGAAGCATCTGAAGCGGCCTACGGAGCGGTCGTTTACCTACAGTGTTTTCTTCACAACGGTGCTGCCAAAGTGAGCATTCTTGCCAGCAAATCTCTTGTTGCACCAATTCGAGTTATTTCCATTCCTCGACTCGAGCTTTGTGCCTGTATTTTATTAGCTCAACTCGTCAAGAAAATACACTCCACCTTGAGGTTAACTATAAGTGATATTGTGCTACATACGGATTCAACTATTGCATTGGCATGGTTAAATACACCTGCCAATCGTTTAAAAACCTTCGTGGCTAATCGTGTCGCCAAGGTGCAAGAATTGACTGAAGGATTCCAGTGGAACCATGTGCCATCTGTTCTCAACCCAGCAGATCTTGTGTCTCGGGGATTGCGCCCTTGTGACCTTCCAAATTTAAGGTTATGGTGGCAATGTCCACAATTCCTTGAAAGAGGTAAGTTGTCAAGTGAAGAAACAAGTTTGTCACCAGTTAAGGAATGCGAGTATTCTAAGGAACTGAAAACTGGTTTGAGTTCTGATACAATTACATCTAGTGTTTGTGTTTCAACTAATTATGTATCTTCTATTTTATCTACTTTGTTACGTAAAAGTAATAGTTATATGAAAATTGTTCGTATATTTAGTTATGTGTTAAGATTTAGTAATAATGTAAATAAACGTAAACTAACATTGAGTGGTCCCCTTTCTGCTACAGATATAGACCAAGCAGAAACTAAACTGATCAGAATGGTCCAAGAACAGGTTTTTTTGGCTGAAATTAAGAGCTTACAAAGTAAAGGAGTTGTCTCACCTAGTAGTAAACTTAGAAATTTAAACCCCTTTATAGACAGTGATGGATTATTGAGAGTTGGAGGCCGGCTGAGTAATTCAGATTTACCTTATGTTAATAAACATCCTGCAATTTTACCAGGAAATCATAATTTAACTGTTCAAATAATTGTCCATTTCCATAGAAAGAATCTGCATACTGGTGCTTCTTCTCTTCTACACTATGTAAGGGAAAAGTTCTGGCCATTAAATGGTCGTTCATTATGCAGAAAAGTAGTGCATGAGTGCCTTGTCTGTTTTAAAAGCCGACCCCTTGTTACCTCTCAGCTAATGGGTAATCTACCCTGTGATAGAGTAATCCCAGATTACCCGTTCAACTGTTCTGGTGTGGATTTTTATGGTCCATTCATGATTAGGTACAAAAATCAAAGAAAAGGAATTTTGCATAAAATTTATATTTGTGTATTTGTATGTTTTGTGTCTAAAGCGATTCACATAGAAATTGTGTCAGATCTTACATCTGATGTTTTTATTGCTACATTAAAAAGATTTTAGTCGCAGAGGTAAATGTGCTAAATTGTATTCCGATAATGGGAAAACATTTGTAGGTGCCAATAAAGAGCTCAAGAGATTTCTAAAACTTATTGAGGATTCAGATGATAATTTAGCAGGTTTCTTATCTGCTGAGGGTATAGAATGGAAGTTTATACCACCTAGAGCGCCATCCTTTGGTGGTGTTTGGGAAGCTTCGGTTAAGTCAATAAAGTACCATCTTAGGAGAGTTGTCAGTGGCTCAAATTTAACCTATGAGGAATTTTTAACTGTTTGTATCCAAATAGAGGGAATTTTAAATTCCAGGCCACTGTGTGTGTGCCCTTTATCGAGCAATTCGGATGACTTGAACGCTTTAACTCCAGCCCACTTTTTGATAGGGAGGTCTATGACTTCAGTAGTCGAGCCCAATTTAATTGAATTAAAAGAGAATGCCCTTAAAAATGGCAACGGATAACCAGACTAGTACAACTAATTTGGAATAAGTGGCACAGATGTTATCTTAGTGAATTACAACAACGCAATAAATGGCAATTTAAAAAACAAAATGTTAACGTGGGTGATTTGGTAGTTCTCATTGAAGACAACATGCCAACATTTAAATGGCCTTAAGGGAGAATCACTGAGATTTATAGGGGCAGTGATGCACTAATAAGGGTTGTAAAAGTAAAAACACAATTTGGAGAATATAAAAGAGCCATTTCAAGAGTTTGTCTTTTACCTATGCCAGTTTGAATTTTGTCTCTGAATATTGTGTATTAGAATTTTTATATGTACCTTAATTTGTTTTACGTAATCCTATAGTATTTTATCGTTTTATTGTAATTTGTGTTATTGTTGAATGTATTACATGTGTGTCAACGCGGGGGAGAATGTTCATGCTTGTCGCAAAAACCATGCGCCAGACGGCGCTGTCTGTGTATCTCTAGTTACTATGTGTTTAGGTGAATAAAAATAGAGAGTGTTTTACAGTCCATGTGTGAGGTGTGTGTTATTAAGCTATCCCGGGTGTAGTGATCAAACAAGTTGCAATTAATATAAATATGTATATACATATGACAAAGTCACAGCATTAAGTGGTAATTAATTTTTATGAATTATCATTAAAATATCGTATTGTCATCCAAAACAATCGTGTATATAAAATTTCCTTTCACCTGAATGCTTTAACACGTGAGAAAAAACCTTTTCAAATTTTGACATAAGTCGCCAACGTGGGTGTATTTGAGACTTTTTAAATAATTTGTTTTAATCAATTAATTTTTATTCATTGTAATTAAATTATTGTATAGTCATCCAAAATAATCATGTACATTACATTTCAGCTCAATAGAGCGCTTTAAAATGTATTTTATTAACGATTGAAAATTCCACCAAGATAAATAAATAAACAAACAAATAAAACATGCATAGAGATCGTGAGCTAATAGTAGGAAAAGAAAAAGACTCAAGTTGGCGTCGAAAATTGACTTTTAGCCAAAATGTCCAAACCGGGTCTTTATTGTTACGAAAATGCAGACGTGATTCACGCTTTTTAGCGTTTTTAATTAATACTTTTTTCAAATAATCTTTATACACTGCTCAAAAAAATTAAAGGATATTGTAAGTTTTATATAAAATAAAGATATAAGAGAAATTTTTTTGCCGAAAATGGAAGAAGAGAATCACAAATGCAAATTTTTCTGATTTTCAAACTGTGGAGTATGCTAATTTTGAGTTCGACGTCAAAAACGTCACTTCAGTGGCAGCGAATGAAATTTGACTTTCAACTGAAATGAAGACAAGGATGATCGGCATTCAGTGACTGCTTTGTTTCGATGAGTACGATGTCTCAGCAAAGTCATTTAATCGATTCAGAAGCTTGGAGAGTTGTTGGTAGGTTAGAAGGAGGCCAAACTCAAGCCGAAGTAGCGCAAGCCATTGGAGTGTCACAAAGTGTGATTTCCAGGATCTGGAACCTTTTTTTTTGGAGACTGAAAGTGCAGGCAGAAGACCAGGATAAGGTCGTAGACGGGCAACAACGCCCAATGAAGATCGTTATTTAGTGTTAACGGCTCGGAGATACCGAAATATGAACGCTACTCTTCTCCAACAACACCTTTGCTCGGCTACTGGCACCACGGTTTCAACTCAAACTGTCCGAAACCGGCTCCATGGTGTAGGTCTGTATGCTCGCCGACCGATGGTATGTGTTAGACTAGCATCAAGGCATCGTGGCGACCGCAGGGAGTGGGCAACCGAGCATGTGAACTGGAGGAGAAATGAATGGAGCAATGTTTTTTTTCTGACGAGTCCTGTTTTTCTGTTCATCTGAATAATAGGCGTATTTTCATCTGGAGGGACCGTGGCAGTAGGAATAATCCTGCGTTCGTGCACAAAAGTGTCAGATTTGGAGGAAGGGGGGAGTGTTGGTGTATGGTGGCATCTTCATTGACGGGCGCACAGACCTCTACATCATTCGAGATGGACCTCTGACTGCTCGCCAATATAGGGATGAGATCCTCAGACCTATTGTAGTCCCTTACGCTGCAGCAATTGGAGATGACTTCATTTTAATGGACGATAACTGCAGGCCACATCGTGCGCTAACCTGGTGGAGGATTTCCTTTTCGAGGAAAGAATCTTGCGAATGGAATGGCCAGCGTGTTCTCCAGACATGAATCCAATAGAGTACGTTGGGGACGCTCTAGGAAGACGAGTTGCTGGCTGCCAACCCCCCTCTCACAAACTCTCCAAGAACTGGAAACAGCTCTTCTGGAAGAGTGGGGCAGAATACCCAAACTCCTGATTAATTGCCTCATTGAATCCATGCCTCAAAGGTGCTCAACGTTTGCTGGCCCTCCATGGAAACCATACCCCATACTGAAAAGGATTTCCTTTGAAGAAAACACCTTTTCTTGTTCTTTTTTTTTCTCATATGCACAAATTGTGTTTTTTTCCTTTTGTACACAAATGCGCAATAAAATGTATTTTTTTTTGCCAAACATGTGTAATGTATTCTCATATAAGCTACTACGTCTGTCGACCATGTATCAATCAGCTAAAAAGTTTCACAGCCACAAGATCCACCTAAAACCGCAATATTCTTTAATTATTTTGAGCAGTGTATATGTAATTCTTCTGTGTGTGTGTATGTAACTGAACTCCTCCTAAACGGCTGGACCGATTTTGATGAAAATTTTTATCTGTTCCAGTGGATTCTAAAATGATTTAGATTTATAATTCGGTTTAGAAATGTTTATTTAATTAATTTTTTATTTATAAATTGTTGATCTTGGAATGTTTTATATTGTATCCGGCCGACTGTGTGCGCTACGATCGCATTATCGAATATTCAAAATCTTTTATTGTAATTCAAGTTGGTCCTGACAGTTGGTGCTGTGATCATTTCAGGAAAATATGTTTTCACTTATTGTTACTTTTTTTTTGTTGAAATAAATCGTGTGTTAATTAAACTATTACATTCAGATGTAATTAGTGTTTGAAATTTTACTCAAAACGGTCCAGATTGTCAAAGCTTATTCATAAAGATTTGGAATTTTTGAATTTAAGATGTGTGTACAGGATGTCTGTCAGGTCCTCTAGTATATATATGTATATATATATATTCCCCCCAAGATAAATAAATAAATATAGAGAGAGTGGGAGCTAATAGTAGCAATTGAAAAATGAGAAGTTTCAATTCGTTTTTTCTCTCAAATAAATTGATAATTAGATCGTTGAGATCATTTCAGGTTTTTTTTAATGTTAGTAATACTCTCTATAAAGTTCTACTATGTAACTCTGCAATATACTTTTGATGTAATTAACAACTATTTTAACCAGTACTTTATTCGCACAAATAATTTTGGTATTAATTATGCAAAATCAAAGTTTCTTCTAATATTTTCTTGTTACAAAGAAAATGCAGTGAAATACGTTTACCGCGAAAACGCTTAAAACGAAGTATGAGTTAACATAAAATATATAGTACAACGATCCTGACAAATTAATATGCATTTCCATGCATTTTTTTTTCTCTTAATACGAAACGAAAATTGCTCAACACAAAAAATTTCCCTTCTGGAATGATTAAAATTCAGATAACTCAGCAGTTCAGGCGAGATTTTAGAATCGAATGTTATGAATGTTGGAGAAAGTTTCTGTATTATAGGACTGTCTAACTGTTCCTTCGAAAAATTCGTTGCAGTACATGATGATAATGTGTTTACAACTCCTATTATGGCAGTCAAAAACATTTTGGAGTTTGTTCAAGGCAAAAAAAAAAAAAAATATCATTGATGCAGATTCCGATAAAGAAAGTGAAAGAATGATGTAGCTCTCGTGCTCACGTCATCCGAAATGAGGAACATCATAAAAAGTATGCAGTTATTTAGACGCGCATTCCAACGGTGGAATGAAGAACCAAATGGACGATATCAAACCATTTGATGCTAAAAAAGACATTGCCATATATAAAAAGTATCATATATATTTTCCAAAAACTCCATAAATGTTTTACTTTTGAAAACCTTGAAATTTTTGTATTAAACTTCATTTAGTTCCTGCGAATGTTTTTTGTTTTATTGATTTTTATTAAATGTATGCATACATACATATCTATATAAATAAAATGTACTTTAATAAACTTAGTTTTGTTGAATAAATGGGATTTTGTTTGTTTGTTTATTTATTTATTTATTTATTTGCAATATCCTTTAACACGAAATTTTTTAACATAAAAAAAATATATATATATTTCAGCCTCTTCAGTTCCGTGTTTAAAGATTTTCACTGTCATATCTTTTGTAGACCTTCTGTTAAGAAAACCTTAGCTTCACAGATTACTTAAATAAACCCCAAAAATCTCACAAACTTAAGACATCCCTTTTACGCCTTTAAATTTACGAAAAATGTATCGATTAAATGAGTTGAGGGATCATTGAATACTTAAGTGACAGAATATTTCGATCTCATTTCGTGAATGAGTGAGACTTTATTAACGTTACACTATAGAGCGACAAACTGGCTGTTGGTGGAGGATTTTGTAAATTTGAACTCTGTCAAGAGACCTGGCTCCTGGCAGCCAAGAGCTGGCACCTAGGGGCGTATTAAGGTTCGGTTCAACTGGGCCCCGGACCTGGGGCCTCGGTCAATATGGGGTCCTTGGCTCGTTTTTTTTTACTCAGCCTGATAAAAATCATGATTAGAATAATTTCAGCATTCAAATGTTATTTCCGGTTGCATTCTCCAAAAAACTGGGAACTTTGGACGATATGTCAACTGTCCACATGTGATTACCGTCTACGCACAGCAGTGCTTCTCAAACTTTCAATATTTGTGACCGAATATTCAATCATAATTTTCATCGCACCCCCTTCATACAATAACAATGTATTGAATTCAATAATATTATCCTTTCACGCTAAAGCTACACTGCGACATAAACCTCGCAAGTGCCACCGGCGTATATAAACGTCACGCTCAGCCAAAGCATTAATTTTCTGGACGTATATATACGTCTTTCCGAAATACGATTTTTTTTTTTGTGCAATGCTATCCCTAAAATAATTCCTAAGGCCTTGGAATGCAATAAGAGGATTTTGACAATGTTTGCAAAAGATTTAATTATTTCTGAGGATTTGCTGCTCCTACCCCAATAAAAGACATCACATTCGCGCGTCTACGTGGAGAATGGTGGCTGTGGGGAGCGAATCGCGTAACTTTTAATTTGCATTAAGGGATTAATTGGAAACCATACACATTATCAAGATAAGTGTTAATTCAAGGCCATGGGGTCACTGGTAATTATCGAACTTGTTCTTGACTTAGTATTGCTATACTGATTATGAGAAATACATTGTACAGCACTGATACATTTATAAGTGTATTATATCAGTGTAAATGTGCATTTCATTTTTTATTATGTCATGCTGTATTTTGTTTACTTACTTACAGTAAATTAATAATAACTTTAAATAATCTTTTGTTTTCGACTTTTCAATAGGCTCGCGCCCCCTCGCAGAGTTATCACACCCCCACAGTTTGAGAAACACTGACTTAATGACCTTGATCAACCACCCTACACCAACAATACTCATTCGTCAAAAGGCTACTGCTGGTCGAGATGGTATGGGCGATAGTAAATAATGCACATTTATTTGTTTCAAGTTATTGTTTGCACCAGTATTCGACAACATTTTCGATGCACTGTCTAATTTTAAGGGTCCTAGATGGCCTACATTTGTGTTGTGGACCAGGGCTTGCTTTTGCGTAGGTACCCAGAGTCTCAAGAAGTCTTTAGACGTCCATGCTACAACCACATTCTTCTAACTTTCAAAGCAAGTTAAACGACGACTTTTTGCCTCAGCAGATAAAGAGTGTTTTTTTCCAGGTATAGAAGTTTAAGTTGGCATTACTTTCCAAGATGGCGACCGATTTAACAGCTGTCAAGTGATTTATTCTCAGTTAGGTTTGGCAATTCATCAAAACGATCATCAAGCAAGGCGTAGATTCGTCGAATGGGCCCAAAACGAGATTGCTGTTGTTCCCGATTTTCATAAGCGAATTTTGTTTAGCGATGAAGCGCACTTCTGGTTGAATGGCTACGTCAACTAACAGAACTGCCGCATTTGGAGTGAAGCTAATCCACAAGTCTATGTCGAAACACCGATACATCCAGAAAAACTGACTGTTTGGTGCGCTTTATGGGCTGGTGGAATCATTGGTCCGTACTTCTTCAAAAACGATGAAGGCCACAACGTTACAATCAATGGTGATCGGTGTAGAGCCATGATTACTAACTTTTTCATTCCTGAATTGAACAATCATGATATCCAGGAGCTGTGGTTCCAACAAGACGGCGCAACGTGTCACACAGCTCGTGCCACAATCGATTTATTGAAAGACACGTTTGGTGACTGCCTAATTTCACGTTTTGAACCTGTGAATTGGCCTCCAAGATCTTGTGATTTACCACCACTAGACTATTTTCTGTTGGGCTATGTAAAGTCATTGGTCTATGCGGATAAGCCACAAACGCTTGACCATTTGGAAGACATCATTCGCCGTGTTATTGCCGATATACGGCCACAAATGTTGGAAAAAGTCATCGAAAATTCGACGTCCAGATTGGACTACATCCGAGCCAGCTGTGGCAGTCCTATGCCAGAAATCATATTTAAAATGTAATGCCACAAGATTATCTTTCGAATAAAAAAAATTCATGTCAATCGAATAATACATCGTTGTTTTATTGCAATTTAAAGTTCTATACCTCTAAAAAAAACACCCTTTATAAAGTGTATCAGTTCTTGTACACGGTGGTCTTCGGTGGAATAGAGTTCGAACTCATGGCACATAGGTCAGGAGTTCGGGATTCTGACGAGTAGGATACAGCAGGCCAGTGGAAGGGTACCAGTGAGTTTATCAAATAGTACCGACAACAAAATGCACATTTTTATTTTACTACTATAACACTGTATCTATAATAATAAATTTTATTTCTGTGATCTATTTTATATACTGTGATGTATTTCTGTCGTGTTTGTGTGACTTTCTATAGAAACCACTGAATATTCATTTTTGATTTAACTTTATTTTCTTTTGAAGACATGTTTGAATATAATTAAATTGAAATTATCAAACTAAAACAATCTAAAATATAAACAACTAATGCCCCCTCCCTTCAATGGGCCGTGGTAAAGTTTTTAAAAATTAACCGATCCATAATGATTAAAAATTTTGGGAAGCACTGGGCTATATAGCAACCCCGGATCTGAGTCAAAGTTTTTTTACAAACTCCTTTATAAAGGATATTTCTTAGTGTTCGCGAAATGGAATGTGCCTGTGAAAAATTATGCAGGACTTGCGTAGCTACCACTGTATCAATGATACGGGAGCCGCAACATGTGAAAGAAAATATTTTAAAATGTTATCAATAGTTACATCAACAGAGTTCCCATATTCTAAAAAAAAATCAAGAAATGAAACAGTGCCCCTTCAGGGCTAACTACGCCAACGGTGCTGTCCAAAAATTAGCTAAGTTGGTAAGATTTGGTAACTTATTAAAGCAGTATTTCTCAAAATATTGGGCGAGCTCCCCTAGCGGGCCGTGATAACTCTACAAGGGGCCACGAGCATATTGATTATTTAAAAAATTATTAATTTACTGAAAGTAACAAACAAAATAGATTCTGACATAATAAAAAAATAAAATACACATTTACACTGATATAATACCCTTATAAATGTATCACTACACTACACAATGCATTTTATAATTAATTTAAAAATACAAATTAAGAACAACATTAATAGTTACCATTGAGCCCAGAGACTTGTCATACATAAAATTATATGCAACAATTATCACTTAGCTTGATAATTTGCACGGCTTATAATTAATATTTTAGCTGCCAATTAAAAGTTACATGATTCACTCCTCAATGCCAACGTTTTCCACGAATACCCGCGTATGCGATGTATCGGGGGAGGGGAGAAAAGGAATAAATAAGCAAATTCTCTGAAATAAGTAAATGCTTCGCAAACACTGCCAAGGTCCTTTTTTGCCTTCCAAAGCCTTTGCAATAACTTTATGGACAGTAGGGCACATAAAAGTTCGTACTTAGGAAAGAGGTGTATATACATCCGAGACAATTAACGCTTTGCCTGTGTGAGACGTTTATATACGCTGGTGGCTTTTAAGAGGTTAAAGTCGTATTGTAGCTTTATCGTCAAAGTATAGTATTATCGAAATATAAACATTGTTATGTATTTAGGGGGAGGCGAGGAAAATTATGATTGAATATTGGATCACAAGTATTGAAAATTTGAGAAGCACTGGATTAGAGATATATTGAGTTATAACAGAAAGAATATTTACGAAACATCAAATAGGGATTAGAATGCAACTAAGCACAATAAAGTGCGTAGATTAGTCTGGTAACCATCATAACATTTGTCTGGTAATCATCATAACGATATGTCAAACCATCATTGCTCTACGGTTTGAAATCTGAAGTAACGTTTTTATCAAATAGTTTCGAGTTCGAAACACACACACATACTATTTTTTAAAATTAATATTATTTTTTACAATACTGAACTCTAAAGTACGTATTAAAAACCCTATTTAAAAGAAAATGTATTACACGATTTTTCTGTTTTGTTAACAATAGAGATGTCGAAAAGTTTTTTGGAGATATGCTTTTAATATTATTAGAGTTCTTCTATACACATGGCACATTATTAAATAACGTAGGATTAAAATTCAAACGCTTTTAAAAAAAACCATTCATCAGTTTGAATAGTGTTTCACTTTTCCAAACCAATTAGTTGAATAACTATATCCATTTTATCCCTGCATTCAGTTCCATTAGGTATATAATAAAACAGAGATTTTAGATTTCTTGTCCTGATATATATATATATATATATCTATATATATATATATATATATATATATATATATATATATATATATATATATATATATATATATCAGTATATATATATATATATATATATATATATATATATATATATATATCAGTATATATATATATATATATATATATATATATATATATATATATATCAATATATATATATATATATATATATATATATATATATATATATATATATATATATATATATATATATATATATATATATATATAGTATATATATATATATATATATATATATATATATATACTGATGTGCAAACCTTAAGCAACATGTGAGTTTATTGCCATAACTTCACGAAAAATCATCTGAAAGACATGAAATTCAGAAATGAGGAAGAGTATTATGTACGTAAAGAATGGCGAAAACATCGGCGCTGAAAAAGGAATACAATGCATACGGTATGGAATCAAACAAAAACAAGCTTTATTGAACGCATAGTATCGTGAATCATGATGGTCTATCCAACAGGAAGAACAACAAACAGATGTTCTTTAATATGGTATATGCAATCCCCTCACTGCAATGGTTGCTTCGCACCGTCTCCGCATATTCAGAACCAGCCGGTGCAACATTTCTTGCAGTAGGAGTGCCCATTCTTCAATCAGCATCTGTTTGATTTGTTGGGTGTTCTCCGGATGATGTAAGCGTGCTGCAATACGTCTCCCCAAAGCATCCTACACATGTTCGATGGGATTTAAATCTGGGGAGTACGCTGGTCAATCCATTCGAGTGATATCTTCCCTTTCCAGCAGCTCCTCAACAGCAAGAGTCCGATGTGACCGTGCATTGTCATTCAAAAAAATGAAGTCTGGGCCAATGGCACCTCGGAACAGACGCAAATGGGGAAGAAGTACCTCCTCACAATAGCAATCCCCGATTACAGACCCTCTATGGAAAATGTGGAGCTCAGTTCGCCCTTTCAGCGTAATGCCTCCCCAGACAAGAACTCCAGGACCACCGTAATGGTGTCTTTCCTTGATGTTACTGGTATAAAACCGTGTCCCGATCTCTCTCCAAATCAAAACGCGTTGAGAATCGCTTCTGGTACTGAACCGACTCGCATCTGTAAAGAGGACACGATTCCATTGACAGCTGTCCAGTTTTTGTGCTCTCTGCGCCAATGTAAAAAGTGGCGTCGGTGGTCAATTTTCAACGGGAGGCAGCATTCAGGATGGTGGGCGAATAGGCCCCCTTTGTGAAGGCGTCTGGCCACAGTAAACCGCGACACTTGTCGCCCCGTTGCTGTAGAGAGTTGCTGAGCAATGACGCTTGCTGACTGCCGTCTGCCTCTTTTCGCCTGCAAAATGATATATCGGTCATCCCCTGCAGTTGTCGTCCTCGGGCGGCCACCACCAACCTTTCTAACAGCTGTACTTGTGGTTTGAAACGCTTTCCAAGCGCGCGAACCAACACTTTTGTTGATTCCGAACTCTGCAGCTACACTGGTGACGGTACGCCCTTCTCCAGCTTTTCGATCATTCTTCCACGTGTGAAGTCGTCCAGGTGATTTCTTCTAGCTATATTTCACGAACTGACTCAATGGCACTTGCAGCGATATTGTTGAATTGCTTCTGCGTCCTTCATTTTATTTTACTGTTGAACAGCACGTGCCGACATCACGCGTTTTGCGTACGCTCACGTCGCTTCTGACGTTTCGTTCCTGATATTTGCATACGCATGACGTTTCTACTGACTTACTTGTTCACTGTACTGATCTCCAGACCTCCTTTTCTGCAATTTCATGGCTATCTGCTTAATTTTTGCATTGTTGCTTAAGTTTTGCACACCAGTGCATTTTAACCCTGTTAAATAACTATTGCTCAGAATTGCTAACTATGTTATTACAAAAACATATGAACTATTAACTTAATTAGTACTCTATCAGAAACTATTTC
Source organism: Trichonephila clavipes (assembly GCA_019973935.1). Taxonomy (NCBI): domain Eukaryota; kingdom Metazoa; phylum Arthropoda; class Arachnida; order Araneae; family Nephilidae; genus Trichonephila; species Trichonephila clavipes. The sequence goes on along the minus strand of BMAU01012232.1, from coordinate 42,860 downwards.
ACATACACAATTTATATCTTTTGAATTTTAAAATTGCCTTGTAGGCGTCACGAAACAGATTATATCCCTAATATCTGAATAAAAGGAGTGGTGTTGGAATGTCCATCTCAGAGACGTTTTATGGCTTGGGCATAGTAACCCTCGGCCCAGGGCTTCTCCGTCGGTGGGGGCCTCGTTTTACTCTCGAATTATTCTTAGCAAGATCATGACCGGATAATTTTAATGGTCAAATGTTATTCCCGTACATATTCTCCGAAAAACAGGGAATTTCAATCTGCATATCAACTGGCAGAAGTAACAAAAGACTAAATTAGTATGGGGTGACTATTGCCCATGTGTAGGTCTAATACTATAAGCAATGGCTAATGGTATTGGTCTAAGCCAGTGGCGTACACAAGGGGGAGGGATCCCCATGTCTGGACCTTACCCCATAGCCATTAATATGTTTCGATTGATTTTCATCCTATGTAAATTAAGATTAATTAATTAATAATTAATCTTATTAATTAATTATTTATTCAATGATTAATTTTTTATTGTTTTGTCCGGAAAATCGACGAAATCAAAATAATATGTTGGGAGGCGTATTGGAGCAGGATACGAGAACGGTGGCTTATCGACAATGGACCCCCCCATCCCTTGAAACATTCCTGTGTACGCCACTGGTCCAAGCTATAAGTCTAAGCTAAGCCTAATACCATTTAACCCCAACTTAGTTAAAATGTGGCCATCGGTCAAATCAGTTTATGAGATATTGAATTGTGCATGTTTATTTGTCTCAAATTACCGATTGTACGAGTATTTGATATAAAGGATACCAGGAGTATTCAGCCTTTTTTTTGCTGGGTCACATACATATGTCACCTATCTCAAGCGGGCCGCATACACATGTTAGCTATTTCATGCGGGACCGCAACATGAGGACCAATGGAGGAGGCAGGGGGCTGGGAATCTACATTAAAATCTCCACTCAAAATAATAGGCAATTTGTTCATAAGAGTTGATCCGGTTTCAGTATAGGCAACTAAATTTTTTGGAATGAATTCAATAATTTTCTCTACACTTTGATTTGGTGAAACATAAATAGTAACCATTATAATTATTTGTCCATTTCCTGCTCTACATTTCACTGCACAAATTTCTCCGATACATGACTCATTAAACTTAAATGATCCAATTGTATTTTTACGAGTAGTATTGTTACCACTGCGTTACAAACCCGAGCGTAACAATGCTTGTCTATTTAAAACGCATCATTCAAGTTCACTCTCCAGCAAAACGTGCCTATAGAAGTTATCACTTCAAAAACAAATGTTTCTGGTTTTCGGTTCAGTTCCGGTTCGAAGCCCTAGGATTTTTCACATAACGGATTTTTTTCGGGATTTAGCGTCTTCGTTAAACAAGAAGTCCAACTGTGTATACCTTTCGAATGGTATTTGTTAGAATTTTCATACATTTGGTTTTATCCATATAAATCTACAAGACCAATTACATTGCTTTTTATTAAATTGATTGAAAATAAGACATGTATCAGATTTAAAGCTTTGCTACTTAAAAGGGAGGAGGTCAGTATAAAAAAATGTAACCAGTTTATTAATCACTTACATTTTAAAATCACGTAGCATTTATCCATGTCCATGGAATACTTATTTAAAAATTCTATTTTTGGAGCAGCATGGTGCATTTTGAATCAATTAGCATCATTTCCATGAAAAAATCTTTATCTGTATATTTTTTTTCAATTCCTACTAATAGCTCACACTCTCTATATATATCTATTTATTTATCTTCTTGGAATTTTCAATCGTTAATAAAATACATTTTAAAGCGCTCAATTCAGCTGAAATTTTATGTACATGATTATTTTGGATGACAATACAGTAATTTAATTATAATTAATAAAAATTAATTGATTAAAACTAATTATTTAAAGTATTACAAATACAGCCACGTTGGCATCATTTTCAGCGACTTGTGTCAAAACATGAAAAGGTTTTTTTCTCACATTTTAAAGCTCTCGTTTGAGCTGCAATTTTCTATACACTATTGTTTTGGGTAAAAATACGATAACTTAATTATAATTAATTAAAATTAATTGAATGAAACGAATTATTTAAAGAATTACAGAGACAGTTACGTTAGATTCATTTTTAGCTACTTGAGTCAAAACTTTAAAAGATTTTTTTCTCGCATTTTAAAGTATTCAGTTGAACTGAAATTTCTTTACACGATTGTTTTGGGTGACAATACGATACTGTAATGATAATTCATAAAAATTAATTACCGCTTAATGTTGTGATTTTGTCATATGTATATACATATTTATATTAATTGTATCTATTTAATAAAAAGTAGGTAAAATATAAAAATTTTCTTTGTTGATCTAAGTAGGAATTAAATTAATTTTTTTTGTATTACTTGTTAAGTTGCTTTGGCAATCAGAGCGTGCAGTTTATGACAGTAATATGCTGTGACCAGTTGCGCACACAGGAATTTTTCAAGGGGGTCCGGGGTCGAAAGTTCACCATTCTTGTATCATGCTCATTTTGATTTTGTCGATTTTCGGGAACAAAACACAGTAAAAAGCTAATTATTGAATAAATAATGAGCATTAATTAATAAAATTAATCATTAATAACAAATACTTAGTTAAATTTTACCTACTATGTAGAATTATAATCAATCAGAAAAACATCAAGGGCTTTGGGGTCCGGACCCCCCAGGACCCCCTTGTGTTCGCCATTGGCTGTGACATCATTTGTGATTTCATACTGCTGATAATTGCATATACATCACCTTTTCACTGAGCTGTTTGTTATTGGTTATAAAACAATTTAATGATTTTATGTTAAAAAATGCATTTGTTGTTTAAGGCTATTTTCGGCTAGTGTTAAAAAAAAGGACCCAAAAGTTTGGAATATTTTTTCAGATGTAAAAGTACTCGAACATTAACGTTATGACTCTATCATATGCATTTACATATTTATATTAATTGTAACTATTTAATAAAAAGTAGCTAAATTAAAAGTTTTCTTTGTTGATCTAAGTAGGAATTGACTTAATTTTTTTTATATATTACTTGCTTAAAGATACAATTTTTGGAGCAACATGATTCTTGCTGAAATAATTAGCATCATTTCCATCAAAAAATCTTAAGCAAATCTTAATCCTAATCTTTTTCAAACTCTACCTTCACCTTTTAAGTCAAACAACTTACTCCATTAAGTGAGCAAGAAGCAAAACAAATGTACACCACCGTATTGAACAAACTCTGGATAATGAAGTTGAAGCTTCAAAGTCAAGCAAAACTCCTTCAAAGAATAATTTCCTTCTATGCCAATGGGATCTTTTGTTAGTGTGAAATTTTATCCTGAGTTCCGAATTCTGTTTTTGAATCACGGCTCATTTGCATACATAACGAGATCCTGGTGGTTTTAAAAAAAATCGCTAAAGATTGGAATATTTATAATGAAGAGAGAATAAAATAGGAAAAAAAAAAGAAAAGTAAAAAAGAAAGCTTCGTTTTACATGTGCTCAATTTGAATCCCTACCTTATCAATTGTTTCGTAGTATAAATATTTAAATAAAGGAAGTCCGGAGACACAGAAACTTGTGATGAATTTTTATTATGACTTAGCCTTCAGTTTGTATTTAAAGTTTTGTATGTATTTTAAATTAATGTTGCATAAGATTTCTAGAAATATAAATGGCCGAAATCTTACAACTTAGAAGGGGAGGGCACGACTAAGGAATTTCTTTTGGGGACGAGATTTTGTGTAACAGAAGTATTCCTTTAGGGCAGGGATGGCAAACCAATGGCACGCGTGCCACTCATGGTCCATGACACAATATTTTAGGCACGCCACCGATCAAAATGGCTTACGTTTTAGTTCAAAATAACAAAGTTCATAATGAAGTATTGCAATCAAACGCGAGTGATTGGTCGCGGTGCGGCGGGGCGCACACTCGTTTTGCCTTAGTTACGTCGTGGACTGCAATAGCTAATGATGCGAAGTTTGTCTATGCGTAGCATAGTAAATTTCGTTGACACTACTGTATTTTAATGCTTATTAGTGTTACATTTACAATTTCTAACCATTATTTAACACGGCAAGTTCAGAACAAAAAAAAAAAAGGACAAGGTATTTAGTCTAACAGAAAACTTCAAACTTGATGGATCGATAAATATGGCATGATTAGTAATGGCAGCAAAACGATGTGTGTTTTCTGTTCTGGATCAGTTGCACTTAGAATATCGTCTGTAAAACGGATTCCAGACGCATTTAACAATTTGAAGATGCTGGTTCAGACTATTATAACCATATTTTTATTTACGTATGCCTGCTAGTCATTATTTAAAAAATGAATAACATTAAAGACTCGTTAGAAACTGTTTGGCAGGTTACCAATTCATCATGCATTCTGCTATAAGTTGCATCTTACAATCCTAATATAAGCTATGTGTCATCCAATCTGCAACAACATAAGTCACACTAATATTACTTTAATTTGAATTACACGCATAACTTAAACACTTACTACTTTAGAGTACAAAATGTACTTTATCGTCGTAAATCATGAGTTTTGAGTTGATAATATTTAGTTTTATTACTTTCCTGATAATCACAAGTCAAAATTATCTGATGGCACGTCTGTACCTCATTAAACATTTCTTTAGAAAGAATGACACGTGGATCAATAAAGGCTTGTTACCCCTGCTTTAGGATGTTCAATCCTCAATTTAATAGCACCGGATGGCAGTCGATTAGGTGAAAATAGCCTTCATGCTTAGCTTTTATACAATTAAGTTTTAATTAGCTCCAGCGATGCAGCAGCAATGGCGGCAACATACCTGCGTATCACTTGATCTGATAGGGCTCAAGTCGCATGACAATTTTTTTCAATTAATTTAATTATTTTTACAATTAAGTAAATTTATTTTATAAAAAGCTTATTAGTCATTTCATACAATTATAAAATATTTAATAGCATATATATATATATATATATATATATATATATATATATATATATATAGTCTATTTCTCTACAAACAAGAGATAAACATTCATCAATCACATTCGAAAAAAACACACAGACAGTAAAAAGAACGTACAATGAAGGACACTAGAATAAAAATTATAAAATGGATGCTGCACTATTATAAACATTGCTGACTTAGGACAGCTAATATTTAAAATAATTTATATAAAAGTGGGGTTATATATATATATATATATATACTAGTGTGCAAAAATTAAGTACGAGACGGTTTTTTCAATATAACTTTGTACAAAAGCTATCCAAATCAACACATTTAATACCGTAAGATCCCCAATACGTAAGGACATGTATAATGTAAGCAACACTTACTAAAAGAGAAATCAGAGGGATAAAAAGAAGCTTTATATTGAAAAAGTAGCATGGAGCGCAATGCGACTGAAGGCCGAAACATCCCTGTGATGGGTGTCCAGCAAGAAACATCCGGTCTTTAGTAGGGGATATGATCTCCCCTGACTGCTAGGCAGGTTTCACTGCGTCTGCCCATGCTGAGAATGAGGGTGTCCATGAGTTGTTGAGGCATTGCTGCCCATTCGTCTTGCAGTGCCAATCGAAGCTCCCGAATCGTTACTGGTGTTAAGGTACGAGCTGCCAAGCGACTGCCTAGAAAATCCCATACATGTTCGATGGGACTGAGATCCGGAGATCGTGCGGGCCAATCCATACGTTCAATATCCTCACTCTCTAAGAGCTGTTCGGCAACTACTGTGCGATGACATGGTGCATTGTCGTCCATGAAAAGGAACTGCAGACCCATAGCGCCTCTAAAAAGACGCACATATGGAAGAAGAATCTCGCTACAATAACGGGTCCCGTTGACTGAACCTGCGTCGAAGATGTGAAGGTCTGTACGACTACCAAGCCTGATGCCTCCCCAAACGAGAAGACCGAGACCTCCATACCTGTCCCTTTCAATGATGTTCGAGGAATGATTGCGGCTTCCCCGCTCTCTCCAGATGAGTATGCGATGAGAATCGCTATTCAAACTGAATCTGCTCTTATCTGTAAAGAGTACTCGTCCCCATTCATTGTCTCTCCAATTCCGGTGTTCCCGGAACCACAGAGAACGCCTTCTCCGATGGGCAGGCGTTAATGGTACACACCGTACAGGGCGTCGTGCAAACAGACCACCACCGTGCAGTCTTCTGGCCTCGGTAAAACGCGATATCGGTCGTACAGTCGCCTGTGTCGTGTGTCTGATCCCCGGCCTGTTTCTTATAGCTGTTCCTCGTGGACGTTTGATAGCTGTTCCTGTAGTTTGAAATTGTCTCCAAAGTCGTGAAACGATGCTGTGAGCAATTCCGAACTCTGCAGCCACACTTGTCACACTGCGGCCTTCCTTCATCTTTCCAATGATTCGACCTCGGGTAAAAGCATCCAGATGTCGTCTAACAGATTGATTATTCGCCATTTCTCGCTGAGGCAGCAACTCGGTGTGATTTTAACTGCTATACGGCGTGCAATTTCTTTGCCAGAAATACTGATCTTACACCGACAACATGCTTTATACTACTCAGACACTCCCCCATTACGTCTACCTGCATATCTGCGCATGTGCTACCGTACATCACCTTACTTAATCTGCTGATTGGTCTTTCTGTCCGCTCTGCCTCTTTGTTCAGCTGATATGCTAATTTTTCGACTTCGTCCTTAATTTTTGCACACCAGTGTGTGTATATATATATATATATATATATATATATAATATTTTATAATACTAATTATAAAATATTATATATTATAAAACTCTTTGGAACAATTTTACTTTTGAAAATACGAAATAATCGTTTACAAAATCATTTATTATTTAATAAGTTTTTTTTAACAATTTGTAACAAGTAATTGTAAAAATAATTAAATGAATCGGGAATCAAAAGTTGATCACGTGACTTGAGCCCTATCCGACCGCGTAGCAAGCTGGTACTTTACCTCCTATGGTACTGCATTACTGCATCTAATTAAAACTTAATTGTATAAAAGCAAATTATGAATTTCGGAGGCTATTTTCTCCAAACTGACTGCCCATTCGGCGGTATTTCATTGTGAGGGCTGAATACTCTAAAGCAGTGGTCTTCAAACTTTTTCAACTCACGGAAACCCCTAGAATTCTAAGGTGCTTTCGTAGAACCCCCTTCCATTCTCATACTTTGAAGAATGTATCTCAAAATATATTATTTAAAGTAATCGACATGCTACAGGTACTTTATGTAAAGGCAATTAAGAAAGTATTGCATTCATTATTAAAAAATAATCTTATCTAATTTTTTAATGTTATTTACTGATTAATAATATTGATTTGTGATCCAAGTGTCACCTTTCCATGTATTATGTTTAGTAACTGGGATATGTGTTTGCTTTTTTTCTCAAAAAGTGTCCATATCTCGGTCGATGGAGATTAAATGCAATCACATTATATATTATGAGTTTATTTTGTTTTATTACTTTATTTTTGTAGCCACTTTGAAAAATACATTTCACTTAAACACAATGTTCTGAATGTCATTAAAATGTTTAAAGCTGTGTGGAAATCCCGTGTATTTTGCATGAATTTGCAACCTAAAATTTAGAAGCTGCTATAGCTTAAACTTTGATTTTAACATTGAATCTGTTGATACGTTGATAAGTTGTTTCCTCTCCTTCGTTATAGGTGTCTTTTCCTCAAATGCAAAAAGGTGCATTTTGCATAAATGTATAATTTTCATGATATTTAGTGTCACTTAGAATAGAATACATCAGCGTTTCTCAAACAGTGGGGCGCGCCCCCTTTGGGGGTCGTGATAACTCTACAAGGGGGGTGACATCTTGGGAAGTCGAAAACAAAGGGTTATTTAAAATAATTATTAATTTTCTGAAAGTAAGCAAACAAAGTACATTCTGACATAATTAAATATAAAACACACTTTTGCACTGATATAATTCATTTAAAAATGTATCAGTACAGCACAATGTATTTTATAATTAATTTAACAACACTAAAAGGTAATAGCAAGTTTAAAAATTACCATTGGCCCCATGGGTTTGTCAGGTATAAAATTATGTGTAAAAATTAGCACTTATCTTAATAATTTGTACGGTCCATAATTAAACCCTTAACTGCCAATTAAAAGTTACGCGATTTGCTCCCCAATGCCGCTGTTTTCCAAGTAGGCGCACGTATGTGATGTATTGAAGGGGGGAGTTGAAAAGTAAGTAAAATTCTCTCAAACACAGTCAAGGTCCTTTTATTGATTAAGCCTTCGGAACAATTTTATGGATAGCATTTCGCAGAAAAGATCGTACTTCGGAAAGACGTATATATACGTTCCTGGCAGTTAACACTTTGGCTGAGCGAAACGTATATATACGTCAGTAGCACTTAAGAGGTTAAAGTAATGTTACAGATTTAGCGTCAAAGTATAGTATTATTGAACTCAATATATTGTTATTGTATGTAGGGGGTGCGGCGAAAGAGATGATTGAATATTGGGTCGCAAATAATGTATAAACATAATGAATACAGGTATAAAGTTGTTTTAAGGATATTTTGACAAAAAATTATTTAAATACAATATTTTGGCAAAAAATTAACTTAGAATAATCTATTTTCAAAATTTTCTTCTTTTATAAAAAGTGCTTCTAAAATAATAATATTTCGCTTATATAAAATAAAGACTTCTCTCCAGAGAGTCTGAGTTAGGCTTTTTGAAAAATTCACATTATTTTCAGATTTACCTCCAATTGAAATAACTATCGGGGTTTTTTTCTTGAAATTGCTCCCCCCTTTTGTCGTAAAGTATGGATAATCCCACTTCTAGGTTATAAATTTTAAAAAATTCTAGTTGAGCCTCTGTACAAGGGTCTGAGCTATATACAAGCAAAATATTATTATAATAGAAGCATTTTTCACAAATGCAGAATGCTTTGAAAATTGGTGATTCTATGTTCACTTTTTGTCAAAATATTGTACTTAAATAATTTTTTTATTGTAATAATATTCTTATAAACAATTTTATATACATTTTCCAATCTAAGTGATACTACCGACTACGTTCGGATCCGTGATTTTGCAAAAGCATATAAATGGATAATATTTATGATATTTAGCGTCACTTAGATTAGAAAATGTATATAAAATTGTTTTAAAACTATTATAACAATAAATATTATTTAAGTACAATATTTTGATCAAAAATGAACATAGAATGACCCATTTTCAAAATATTATTCTTTTGTTAAAACTGTTTCTATTATAATAATATTTCGCCTGTATATAGCTCAGACCTCTGTACAGATGCTCAACTAGAATTTTTGAAACATATAACTTAGAAGTGGATTTATCCATATTTTACTACAACAGAGGGGAGCAATTTTACGATAAAAAGGCCGATAATTATTTCAATTGGTTGTAAATCTGAAAATAGTGTGAATATTTCAAAAATCCTAATTCAGACTTTCTGGAGGAGTCTTTACTTTATATAATCAAACTATTATTATTTTAGGAGCATTTTTTATAAAAGGAGAACATTTTGAAAAAATGTTATTCTAAATTAATTTTTTGCCAAAATAATGTATTTAAATATTTTTTTTTTGTCATAATGTACTTAAAACAATTTTATGCATGTATTCTAATCAAATGATACTAAATATCACGGAAATGATCTATTTATGCGCTTTTTTAACACCATGGTTCGAACGTAGTCAGATACCTTAAAAATCTTGCTAAATTGCAAATCTCTAGCACAACAATATCAATTTCTCAACATTTAGTATCAATCTTGTCTGGTTTTACAAATCTCCTCTGATAGAAGTGTCCAGGGTTTTTTTTTTTGTTGTTGTTGTTGTTAGAAGTGTTTTTTTTTTTTTTTTTTTTTTGTTGTTGTTATAGTTATTGGCAACCCTCGCTGAAACTCTTTCACACTAGGAAAAGCAATGACAAACTTCCTCACGATATTCCATAATTCCGGACAAATAACACGTTTGACTTTTTATAGCCCAAATTGCTGACACCCGCTTCTAAGCCCCTTAAGATCTTCGTTAGTGCTTATTACAATCAGTTCCTATGTAATGTACATTTTTTTTCAATATGACCATATGAATTCTTTGTCTACTATGGTTTTGCCATAGTCAAAGCATTCTCAAACCTGGTTTCAAAATCTGAAGTAAAGGCATGTAATTGTTGAACGTAGGTTAAAACGTTCTGACGGATTGTCTGTGACAAATTTAGAAAATTCGGGACCTCCAGTATTATACTTCTTTAGCTTAACTCAGAAAAGAAAAGCTTAACTGGTTCTTGTTTTAATAAAATTTATGCTGTCACCTAAATTAACTTCATTAAATTTAGCAAATAAATCGGTTAAATAGGTAAAATTTGGTTTCCACTTGATTAAATTTTCTTTTAAAATTAAAATTACGATCTAGTTTGATGAGAGCTACTATCTTAGAGACCCCCACATACACCTCATGGACCCACGAATTAATTTTTGGCTGATGTGGACCCCTTGGAGGTCGTCATAGACCCCTGGGTGGTCTATATAGACCACTTCGGGAATCACTGATCTAGGCGATACTCCATTTCATGGCACACATTCAGAAGCATTTGTGTAGTCATCGACTCAAGCGCATTACAAATGCGTACTTTCAGCTATTTAATTTTTTTGTCCATGGGAAGCACATACACCCTGTCTTTCACATGTCAAACCCAAAACAGTTGAAGAACTGATACAAATGCTTCAGAATGTATGCCGGGAAATGGAGCACCACCTAGATATTGTCCGTGTGACCAAGGGAAGTCACATAAAACATCTATGACGTGCGTATACAAAATTTTGAAGTTTTGTCTACATTCTCTTTGTAGATCTTATCGATAAATTCTTTTCCATTAAATAGTTATAGCCGTTTGTAAGCGCTGTATTTATTTTGACTAACCCTGCATATTCATAAAATAATTAACAATCAGCTAATTATTCACAAAAATAAAATAAGTCACTTATCAAGTTGTATTTTTGAAGTATCATGCGTTTGTGTGTGTTCAAAGATCTATATTATACGAAAAATGATTGCTTAGTTGCAAAAAAAAAAAAGAAAGTATTATTGTTAGAAAGAAAGGGCAGGTTATTATTTTTTTATGACGATTACTTTTGAAATTAAACATTTGTCAGCAGAAAAAATTCCGAAATGTGTGTCTCAATAATTTAAGGGGACATGGTATGATTTACACAAAAATTTTAATTTAAGGATTTTCAAAAATTTTTTGATTGCTTCTTGTGTATGCATACTATGTAAAACAGATTTTGACCTCAAACTTTCATAAAAAGTAAGCCATTTAATCTTTAAAGGGAAAAACTTAAAATTTGTGAAGTGATTTTAAAATGCTACTCCTCCCCTACAAAAATTTACGTACACGCGTGAAATTTGATTTACAAGTACGTCAAACTATGTATAATAAAAGTTGGTATAGGTTTTGTGATAACATTCGTATTCGTACCATACTTCTTTTTATGAATGCTTATTGAAAATTCCTTAAAAAATCTATAAATTCTGAGTTCAATTACTTTTTTATAAAAATAAGCATTACTTTGATTCAAAAATGCATACTAACTTTTGTTACATGTACTATTAGCAATAGGGGAAAAAATTCAAAGCATTAGGCACAACAGAAAAAATTCCTTAGCATTTTAAATGAAGACAAACTAGTTATTTTATCTTTCTGAGATAAGTCAGTTTAAAGGTTTAATTTGCCATAGGGATGTGAATAAAAACTAACATAAAATCTATCGTAATTTTGCATTTTTTAAGTTTAGAACTTTCAAATTTTGTGAAGAAATAGAAAAGTATATAAAGAATAATTTAGGCTAAAAAAAATAAATTTGATTTTTTGAACGATTTTGGTCAATTGAATCGTACTGTGCCCTCTTAACTGAAAATAATAAGTGAATAACTTCCAGTTTCATTAATTGCTCAATTTTGACAGAGGATTAAATGTTAAATTAATCTTTTTTTATATTAAAACTATTTATGTAAAGATTGTGTTATAGAAGACAGGTTGTATTAACTATGTAATTTTTACTTCATTTAATGCCATTTTAATGACATGCAATTACAACTATAAAAATATTCTGGATAATTTTTTTATATAAGGAACCAAAATTTTCGTATAAGAAAATCACTCATGAAAATAAGAAATACAGTCGGACCTCTATATAACGAAGTCACTAAATCCCGAAAAAAAAAATTTGTTATATATGGAGGTTCATCTTTCAATTCTCTTATAAACCATTTAAAACAAATTTTAAATTCATAAACACTATGTATTAAAAAAAGTAATTATTTACACCTTTTTGTGAATTAATACATATATATTTATTTTATGTACCTTACCTATAAAAAAAGAAAGAGAAACTGCAAGAAAAGTTTCTTGACGCTTTTATCCACTTCCTGAAGAAATAATTTTTTTTTCTTTGATGCTTAAGCACTTACATTTGACACTTCTGAGCTACAAGAAACGAAGTTACCAGTAAGACTTATCAACACTATAAATGGACGTAGACTAGTTCAAGGACACGAAACCCCACTGAAGGTGAAAGGGATATTGAAAATATTTTTAATGAACTTGGCAATTGGGGGTTAAAGGTTGCACTTCTTGGATGAAGTACCAATGCTGGGGTTTTATGAGTTGCCTGCTCTGAGCGAGTTAGGCAACTCATAAAACCAATTCAAGATTTATGACTACAATAAAATTTGTGAAAAGAGAGAATAATTTTAAATGCCCAGAAATTCTTTAAAAATAGGAGAAAAAATACTGAATCACAATAGAAAAAGCTCGTTATATAGAAAGTGCACTTCGCTATTGCTTCGCTAGTGCACCCCACTGAAGTGCTTCGCTAGTGCACCCCACTGAAGGTGAAAGGGATATTGAAAATATTTTTAATGAACTTGGCAATTGGGGTTAAAGGTTGCACTTCTTGGATGAAGTACCAATGCTGGTTTTATGAGTTGCCTGCTCTGAGCGAGTTAGGCAACTCATAAAACCAATTCAAGATTTATGACTACAATAAAATTTGTGAAAAGAGAGAATAATTTTAAATGCCCAGAAATTCTTTAAAAATAGGAGAAAAAATACTGAATCACAATAGAAAAAGCTCGTTATATAGAAAGTGCACTTCGCTATTGCTTCGCTAGTGCACCCCACTGAAGTGCTTCGCTAGTGCACCCCACTGAAGGTGAAAGGGATATTGAAAATATTTTTAATGAACTTGGCAATTGGGGTTAAAGGTTGCACTTCTTGGATGAAGTACCAATGCTGGTTTTATGAGTTGCCTGCTCTGAGCGAGTTAGGCAACTCATAAAACCAATTCAAGATTTATGACTACAATAAAATTTGTGAAAAGAGAGAATAATTTTAAATGCCCAGAAATTCTTTAAAAATAGGAGAAAAAATACTGAATCACAATAGAAAAAGCTCGTTATATAGAAAGTGCACTTCGCTATTGCTTCGCTAGTGCACCCCACTGAAGGTGAAAGGGATATTGAAAATATTTTTAATGAACTTGGCAATTGGGGTTAAAGGTTGCACTTCTTGGATGAAGTACCAATGCTGGTTTTATGAGTTGCCTGCTCTGAGCGAGTTAGGCAACTCATAAAACCAATTCAAGATTTATGACTACAATAAAATTTGTGAAAAGAGAGAATAATTTTAAATGCCCAGAAATTCTTTAAAAATAGGAGAAAAATACTGAATCACAATAGAAAAAGCTCGTTATATAGAAAGTGCACTTCGCTATTGCTTCGCTAGTGCACCCCACTGAAGTGCTTCGCTAGTGCACCCCACTGAAGGTGAAAGGGATATTGAAAATATTTTTAATGAACTTGGCAATTGGGGTTAAAGGTTGCACTTCTTGGATGAAGTACCAATGCTGGTTTTATGAGTTGCCTGCTCTGAGCGAGTTAGGCAACTCATAAAACCAATTCAAGATTTATGACTACAATAAAATTTGTGAAAAGAGAGAATAATTTTAAATGCCCAGAAATTCTTTAAAAATAGGAGAAAAAATACTGAATCACAATAGAAAGAGCTCGTTATATAGAAAGTGCACTTCGCTATTGCTTCGCTAGTGCACCCCACTGAAGTGCTTCGCTAGTGCACCCCACTGAAGGTGAAAGGGATATTGAAAATATTTTTAATGAACTTGGCAATTGGGGTTAAAGGTTGCACTTCTTGGATGAAGTACCAATGCTGGTTTTATGAGTTGCCTGCTCTGAGCGAGTTAGGCAACTCATAAAACCAATTCAAGATTTATGACTACAATAAAATTTGTGAAAGAGAGAATAATTTTAAATGCCCAGAAATTCTTTAAAAATAGGAGAAAAATACTGAATCACAATAGAAAAAGCTCGTTATATAGAAAGTGCACTTCGCTATTGCTTCGCTAGTGCACCCCACTGAAGTGCTTCGCTAGTGCACCCCACTGAAGGTGAAAGGGATATTGAAAATATTTTTAATGAACTTGGCAATTGGGGTTAAAGGTTGCACTTCTTGGATGAAGTACCAATGCTGGGGTTTTATGAGTTGCCTGCTCTGAGCGAGTTAGGCAACTCATAAAACCAATTCAAGATTTATGACTACAATAAAATTTGTGAAAAGAGAGAATAATTTTAAATGCCCAGAAATTCTTTAAAAATAGGAGAAAAATACTGAATCACAATAGAAAAGCTCGTTATATAGAAAGTGCACTTCGCTATTGCTTCGCTAGTGCACCCCACTGAAGTGCTTCGCTAGTGCACCCCACTGAAGGTGAAAGGGATATTGAAAATATTTTTAATGAACTTGGCAATTGGGGTTAAAGGTTGCACTTCTTGGATGAAGTACCAATGCTGGGGTTTTATGAGTTGCCTGCTCTGAGCGAGTTAGGCAACTCATAAAACCAATTCAAGATTTATGACTACAATAAAATTTGTGAAAAGAGAGAATAATTTTAAATGCCCAGAAATTCTTTAAAAATAGGAGAAAAATACTGAATCACAATAGAAAAAAAGCTCGTTATATAGAAAGTGCACTTCGCTATTGCTTCGCTAGTGCACCCCACTGAAGTGCTTCGCTAGTGCACCCCACTGAAGGTGAAAGGGATATTGAAAATATTTTTAATGAACTTGGCAATTGGGGTTAAAGGTTGCACTTCTTGGATGAAGTGCCAATGCTGGGGTTTTATGAGTTGCCTGCTCTGAGCGAGTTAGGCAACTCATAAAACCAATTCAAGATTTATGACTACAATAAAATTTGTGAAAAGAGAGAATAATTTTAAATGCCCAGAAATTCTTTAAAAAATAGGAGAAAAATACTGAATCACAATAGAAAAGCTCGTTATATAGAAAGTGCACTTCGCTATTGCTTCGCTAGTGCACCCCACTGAAGTGCTTCGCTAGTGCACCCCACTGAAGGTGAAAGGGATATTGAAAATATTTTTAATGAACTTGGCAATTGGGGGTTAAAGGTTGCACTTCTTGGATGAAGTACCAATGCTGGGGTTTTATGAGTTGCCTGCTCTGAGCGAGTTTGGCAACTCATAAAACCAATTCAAGATTTATGACTACAATAAAATTTGTGAAAAGAGAGAATAACTTTAAATGCCCAGAAATTCTTTAAAAATAGGAGAAAAATACTGAATCACAATAGAAAAAGCTCGTTATATAGAAAATGCACTTCGCTATTGGGAGGTTATTTTACAAGGAAAATCGTGAAATGTTCTTGGTTCCAGGAAAAAGTTCGCTTTATACAAAAATTCGCAATATAGCGGTTCGTAATATAGAGGCGCTCGACTGTATCTTCGTTTTGAGGCTTAAAGTTTCGAAGAAATTGAGATGAATTTGTTTTTTATCAACACTCATAGAATACCAGTGAGCGAGTTACCAAATTATTTTCACCAAATATCTTGATATATTCAATAAAAAAAGAAGGAATTTCATTTTGAATTGCCTTCGACGTAAATGTATTTACTCCGTTTTTAATTCGAGAGAAAGTAGGAAATCACCAAAAAATCAAAATAAAACTCATTTCTTTTTAAATTAGTATTTTTATTCGTAAAGAAAATACACAGTTCTCTATAAAGATACATTCGAAATGAAGTAACAACTATCAAATGTCTGTGGTGTATGAATTTTCAACACTTACCATAATATTTATCTTGAAATAACTTGTTCGTAAGACTTCTTTGAGGCATACATTACAGTAAAGTTTGATTCTAATCAATGGGTACGGAAACAAATTCAAAAAAAAAAATGGCATTTAAATTTTAAAATTAAGGTTTATTAAAAAAATTCATTTAAAGAAAACAGTTATTATACAGTTAGCAACACTCGGACATGACTTCACTCCGTCGTACCCAAAGACCGAATGCCTGCCACTTGCCATTCCACATTCCAAGGGGAGGGAAACTACCCATTCCCCTTAGCTGGTGTCAATGGGCCTTCCCACTCCTACACCTCCCCCCACTTAAAAGCTCATCCGTCATTCCAGGACGATGAAGCTGAAAAGAAACTATAAAAAAAAAAAAACACATGCACACATACATGGCAAGAAACAAGATAACGAGAGAAATTTTTTTTTTTTTTCAGGTATCATATAAAAAGAGCTTTTGCTAATACAACTCCCAAAATAGATTTACAAATCACATTAATATGCTAGAAAATTAATATCCGTACAAGTTTTTAACACAATAATACTCAAAAAAAATATTAAAATATAAAAAGAAGTTACCAAAAATATATCATAAAAGCCAAAATTTTCATCTTTAGCAGTTCCAGAAATTACTACACACACAAAAAAAATGTCAAGCGATCATCTGGCTCGAATCTTATTTAACTAACGGGAATAGGCAACCGGGATAATGCATCAGCATTTCCATGTTTAACGCCCTTCCTGTATGAAATAGCAATATTATATCTTTGGAGGCTAATGCCCATCGAGTTAGTTTGGCACTTTGAGGAGTTGTTAAGGTTAGGTACGTCAGAGGGTTGTGATCTGATATCACCTCAATTTCGGCCCCGAAAATCCAGCTATCGAAGCGCTTCAATGCCTCTATAACGGCATAAGCCTCACGCTCTATGGTTGCCCACCGAGTTTGAGTTTCGGTCAGTTTCTTACTGAAAAATGCAATTGGGTTCTCTTTACCCTTTTCATCGTTTTGAGACAAACAAGCGCCGATTGCAGTCGCTGAAGCATCCGTGTATAGTTGGTAAGGTTTTGATAGATCAGGTGTGTACAAAGATGGTGCTTTTACCAGTTGTGCCTTTAATTTTGTAAAAGCTTGTTCGGCAACTTCATTCCAAGGGATTATATTCGGAACTCGGTTCTTTGTCAGTTCTGTTAATGGCAAGACTAAAGACGCAAAGTTTGGGATATATTCCCGATAGTAGCTAGTTAAACCCAGGAAACTTCGTATTTCTTTCTTCGTTGTTGGTACAGATATATTTTTGATTGATTCAACCTTTCCGGGATCTGGGGAATGTTGCCCTGAACCAACAACGTGCCCTAAAAACTTCACACGTCTTCTTGCGAAATTGCACTTTTTAAGGTTAATCGTGAACCCGACCTTTTGAATCGTTTGAAATACTACACACAGATGTTTCATGTGCTGTTCCCATGTTTTGGAGAAAACTGCTACAAATGACCCCTAAGAGTTTTGCAGAAGAAAGACAGAACTTTCTACCAAAGATTTTCCCCACTCCTTGCCTTATCTTAGATTTTTTTTTTCTGAAGCAATTAAAGGCAAAGATCTTTGCAGTTTTCTCTCAGATTCCTTGCACATCTTCTATTGCAAATGTAAAAGGATAACAAACGAAAAAAAAACAAAAGTAATGCAAACAGCGGCAAAATATGAAAGAGCTCTTCACTGTACCTCCCCATTTCCAGAAAGCAAAGCTAATAATAATAATAAAAAAAAAACCCTGAAAAAGCGTTGTTAACGAAATGAAAAAAAATAAATAAAGTGAAAGAAAAACATAAGCAAAGTTGAAGGAAAGGCAATTGCCAAATGTATTACGTAACGGATGCAAGGAATTTACGCTTGGAGAATTCGGCGTCGATTTCAGGCTGTGGTTGAAATAGGATAAAAAGAAATTTGAGAAACGTCTCTTCCAATGTAAGCGATTTTCAAGCGTAGAAAGGGCAATTGATTGTGGAATATTATAAAGTACAGTCGGCGGCCCTATAGATTCAAACATTCCAGTACCCGTCACATTACGTTTTATGTACCACAAATCAATAAATGAATAAGGATTAGTGGTACAAAATATTTACCATCAAGTATGAAAGACTGAAACTAAAACAACTAAAATTGCTAATTTGACAAAAAAAAAAAATGCTTTTGCTGGTCTCTCAAGCCAGCTGCGCCCGAGGTAGAGTTAAAATACTGCGGGTTTTAGTGAGGTTGCAAATACTATCAATAGTTGATCACCAGAAAAGTAATAAAAAAGCATTGATTAAGTTTCGACATAATTACCGATGCTCAACTCTGTCTACAGCTGTATACTAGCACACAGAAGTTGACGAAATGTTTATGTGACTAGTTAGTCCCGCTTCATAAGAAAGATCTTGTGATGTGTTCTCAAATGTCACAAGTCTTTCGTTGCATATAAATAATACTCTCTCTAATCGTGTAACAATTTCAATACAGATATGGCCAAAATAATGAATAACTTTGAAAATAGCTTTTTGAACTTTTGTAAAACTAAGTATAAATTGTATTAAATTATTAAGTCCAAACCTTATAGAATAAAGAAAATATCTTAAGGTCCCCCCCGAAGAATGCTATGTAATGCAATTAAAGTATAATGTAATTTACAAAATTTATAAATAATTGAAAAATTAACCTATATGTAACGAATTTTCTCCATATAACGAACTTTTTTTCGGGATTTTGCAATTCCTTAAATTGAGGTCCGACTGTACTTGAATGTTTAGTGGCCAAAGCTGATTATTTCATACGGCAAAAAATATTGCAACTAGTGGAATAAGAACCATTTGCAAACTGGTAATGAGAGAAACATTTGAATTAGCTATAAAGCACCAGTTTCTTTGCATACTTTGTACGATGGTCAATATTTAAGTCTCAAGTTTTTGAACAATGTAGAAGGTACATCTGTGTCTAGTTTAAAAAGAGGAGTCCAATAAGTGTCCTAAAAGGAGCTCTTCAGCCGAAAAGAGAAGGTGGACTGTACATTTCCTCTTCACCATCCTATGTGAAGAAAAAGCTTGTGGGGACATCCCAAGTATTCTATTTTTATCTTGAATTTGGAAAGGAGAAAGACTAGTTTTGCTTTACTTACTTCCCCAACTGGTTTATATTGCACAAAATGTGAAATTTTGTACATAATGTTGTTGATTTCTTATCTTTTGACTGCTGCTAGAACGCAATTGTTAAAAATAATCATAAAATCAAATTAAAGATCAAAATTTAAAAAAAAAACAAGTTTAAAGTCTTATTTTTGAAAAGAAAAATAATGGAATTTTTTTTTTAAAAAAAAAAAACTTTTTCTTTTTTAATGAAGGAATTCAAAAAGATTTTAAAGAAATGTGAATTTGAGCTATGAATTTCTTTAAACATGAAAAATAATCACCAATAGACCACTTTGAAGTAGATTATTATTTTAATTTTAAAGAGCTACAAATTAGTGTTTTGTCAGTGCAAACCTAGTGCATTCCCTGTAAGCTGGTATCAGAATTGCGGCACCATATATGCGGATAGCAATCGCAGCAGTTAATTTTGACTTCCAGTTTGCTCCTCAAAGTGAAGCACCTGAGCTCTGTTGATGCGAAACAGTGCCTAAGATTTTAATGGGTTTTTCTGAAATTAATTCTATATCCATTTTCATTAAATGAGTTGTCCCTGGGTCCGAGGAAAACATTTCTTTATTTTTAGTAATAATATTTTTAGTTCTGTAATTTGATCAGGGGATAATTTGTCTATACTAAGTGACTCTCTTTACATATCTCCTCGTAATCAAACGTAGTGCTCTGTTTTAAAGGATACGGGATTTCTGCATTCCTCTCTATATCTTCCGAAACTTCTTCTATTACTAGGTTTAAGGACTCTGGCCTCCAAAAACAGGGTTTCATAAGGTTAACGTGATAAATTGTATCTCTTTTTCTTCTTTTCTCCGAAATTTTGTTTAAAATTTTACCCGGACCGATCCAATTTGCGTCCATTTTATTCCGTATTGAAGTGGCTAACACCATTACAAGATAGCCTTTTAAAAATTTCCTTTTAACGGAGTTCCGATAGCAGCAGGTTTTTCTTTTTCAGTTGGCATTCTTCCGTCCGCATGACGTGGCCGCGGTAGCCGAGTGGTATAGGTATCGGACCGTGGCTTGCCTTGTCACGTGTTCGAGCCCAGTACCACTAAAGACCCGCCGTGTAGGGCAGCGATGCACGTTAAATCTGTCGAGAGCTGAAATGTCCTCCCGTTGGTGTGGTGTGGTAGTTAGGAGAGGGGGTGCCAGCTCAGGTGTCGTCCACGTCACTTGACCATGGTTCAAAATTGCGTGGTCCGTCGCCAAAGGCCCTCGTGTAGCTCAACAGTGCGACGTTAATATTAAATCAAATCAATCCGTCCGCATGACAGCAATCTCTTGGCAGTGGTTGAGTCTATTCATCAATTGCAATATGAACTTTACTACCGTTTCCCTCGTTTTCTTAAGTCAAACCACCTCTAGTAAATTAGCGTTTGCGGGGTCCTCAAATTCCTTCCCATCACCAATTCAGAGTGATTAAAACTCGTGCTTTCATGAGAAACTGTGAGCAAAGCAAATAATGCTGAGGCAATAGTGTTTGTTCTCCCAATCTGCCCCCGATTTAACGCAAAGAACTATTAAGACGCGTTAAAAAGTACTGTGAACTCTTTCTACGGCGTTACTCGGCGCGGGTGGACAGATGAATAAACAACCCGTGTTCCGAGTTTGTCAAAAAAGGTTGTTGACAATTCCCTCGTAAATGAGGTCCAGAGTTCTGATTGAATCGTTTAGGGAAACTTATTCTTGAAAAAATTAACAAAAGAGCATCTATCACATTGACTGAGGATATAAAGGGTGTTTTTTTAGAGGTATAGAACTTTAAATTGCAATAAAACAACGATGTAGTATTCGATTGACATGAATTTTATTTTATTTCAAAGATACTCTTGTGGCATTACATTTTAAATATGATTTCTGGCACAGGACTGCCACGGCTGGCTCGGATGTAGTCCAATCTGGACGTCCAACTTTCGATGACTTTTTCCAACATTTGTGGCCGTATATCGGCAATAACACGGCGAATGTTGTCTTCCAAATGGTCAAACGTTTGTGGCTTATCCGCATAGACCAATGACTTTACATAGCCCCACAAAAAATAGTCTAGCGGTGTTAAATCACAAGATCTTGGAGGCCAATTCACAGGTCCAAAACGTGAAATTAGGCGGTCACCAAACGTGTCTTTCAATAAATCGATTGTGGCACGAGCTGTGTGATATGTTGCGCCGTCTTGTTGGAATCACAGCTCCTGGATATCATGATTGTTCAATTCAGGAATGAAAAAGTTAGTAATCAGGGCTCTATACCGATCACCATTGACTGTAACGTTGTGGCCTTCATCGTTTTTGAAGAAGTACGGACCAATGATTCCACCAGCCCATAAAGTGCACCAAACAGTCAGTTTTTCTGGATGTAACGGTGTTTCGACATACACTTGTGAATTAGCTTCACTCCAAATGCGGCAGTTTTGTTTGTTGACGTAGACATTCAACCAGAAGTGCGCTTCATCGCTAAACAAAATTCGCTTATGAAAATCGGGAACAACGGCAATCTCGTTTTGGGCCCATTCGACGAATCTACGCCTGGCTTGATGATCGTTTTGATGAATTGCCATACCAAACTGAGAATAAATCACTTGACAGCTGTTAAATCGGTCGCCATCTTGGAAAGTAATGCCAACTTAAACTTCTATATCTGGAAAAAAAACACTCTTTATTTTCCACAGGAATCACCTCAGGATACTTTGATGTTACACATAAGGCCGCAATCAAGTATATGTTTCGTTTTGTGGAAAGGGGGAGTGCATGGCTGACTCTAGCAGTTTCGCCGCCCCTCTCACCAAAGCAAAAAATAAAAATTAAAATGGATTAGTTATCCAAATATATACACACCTATAAAACTGGAGTGATTCTTGCAAACAGAAAGGCAGCATAACAATTATATATATTGTTTAAATCTTAAAAAATACAAAATCATTCGAAATTAAGAACATAATTAAATGTTATTATTTGAAACGTGTTAAATATTAGAGAAGGAATCACCCTTTTCAGCGGGTTAATTTCTTCGAAAAAGAGTCTACTGATGGTGTGGGGACTCCAAGCATTTATTTTAACTTATAGTAACTACACTCGAGAATAAAATAGAACATCCCATGTGGCTCTCTAGATATCAAAAACTCTAATTACCCCAGTCCCCATTTGGATAACGGACACCGGACATCGGAATGTCCGTTGTCATCCCACTCTGGGATGGAGAGAAAGCTACTTGTGAAAGATGTGTTATCAGTTGCGCACAGAGGAATTTTCAATGGGGGGTCCGGGGTTGAAAGTTCACCGTTCTTGTATCATGCTCCTTTTGATTTTGTCGATTCTCGGGAACAAAACACTGTAAAAACTAATTTTTGAATAAATAATTAGCATTAATTAATAAAATTAATCATTAATAACAAGAGTAATTAATTAAATTTTACGTACTATATACTTAGAATTATAATAAATCGGGAAAAAAATCAAGGGCTTTGGGGGGTCCGGACCCCCAGGACGCACCCTCCTTGTGTGCGCCACTGTGTGTAATCATATCAAATTTCATGATTTAACCACATGCTCCCTTCTCGAACCCTTCAAGTTTCAACAGAAAAGAAAACTACCATTTAACATACAGCGTACAAAATAAGGAAATACGTTAAAATGAAATTCCACATTCCTACCGAATAACATTTCAGAAAATGCGCAAAATTTTTTTGTAACAATAAAAAAAAATTTTCCCTACTTCGATCTAAAAACCGCCCCGGGCACGGGTCCGGCCCTAGAGCCGCCCCTGCCAGCACCAATCAAAAAAGAAATTATTAGTAACATTCAATGAGACATTCTTCATACACTAATTAAGTTTAAAATATAATATGAATGTTTTGACACTGAAAAGTGTTTGTACTTTTGAGATGATTCTTTAGCATTAAACAGACTTATTATTTTCCCTTTATGATTTCTTTTTTAAAAAAAAAAAACGAGACACTTCTCTTTCAACACACTTATCACCAGTAACTGTAAAAAGAAGTCCCCCGAAAGTGCTTTATTATTTCCATTCCATCATTGTTTTTCCCAGAATCAGAACAACACGCAATTTTTTTTTTTTTTACTCTTCCGAACAAGCCTTTTTTTTTCAGAGTGAGCCATGAGAGAGACGGTTTTTTGTGCGTCTGGGTCTGAAGGCAGGAAAAGAGCCTGAGGTGTATATTATTAGGGAAGCAAGGTCAAGTGGGCGTCTATCAACATTTCTGCGGGCGAGAGAACCGCTTCAGGCCAATAATCTGTACCCCCCATTCAATGGCTCTTGCGGTGGACAGTTTTGATCAATTTCTTCTTTTTTCTCAGTTGAGTTGAGATGAGATGATCATTCGATATTTTGCTCTAAACCAGTGATTCCCAAAGTGGTCTATATAGACCCCCATGGGTCTATGACGACCTGCAAGGGGTCCACGTAATCGAAAAAATAATTTGGGGGTCCATGAGATGTAAATAAGGGGTCTACGATTGTGGCTCTCTTTAAACCAGATCGTGACTTTAATTTTAAAAGGAAATTTCATCAAGTGGGAACCAAACTTACAGATTTAGCACATTTATTTACTAAATTGAATGAGGTTAGTTTGCAGTTACAAGGCGACAGCATAAATTTTATTAAAACAAGGACCACATTCCAGCCTTCCTTGCCAGAATTATGCAAAATGAGTATAATAATGAACGTCGCAAATTTTCCAGTTTCTGAATTGTCACAGACAATCTACCAGGAGAAAAGACGTTTCATCCTACGTCGAACATTTAAATACCCTTATTTTAGATTTTGAAGTTAGGTTTTAGAATGCTTTGACCATCGTAATAGCACAATAGGCAATGAATTCATATGGTCGCTTTGTAAAAAAAAATGTCAGATTTCAAGAATTAGGCATTAACGAAGATCTTGAAGTAAATTTTAGAGACGGATGTTAATAATTTCGGCTTTAAAAAGACATCTGTTATTTATTCCATATTATGGAATATCGTGAGAAAGTTTTTAATTATTTTTCCGGTTGAGAAGGAGTTACAGTGTGCTTGCCTATCTCCAAAACCAAAAAGAAAGAAGAAAAGACTAGACACTATATTAACGGAGGAAATATTTAGGGTTAAACCTGACAAGATTGGTATCAAATGTTGAATATATGTTATTGCATACCCAGATCCATTCCTCCCACTAAAAGCACTTGCTTGATGCTCAGTTATATATATATATATTATGTATTAATTAAATTTTAATTTAATTAATTAAAATGTCTTTTCTGAAGTTTTTACACTATACCTCACTGCAGTTAAATATTTAAATATTTTAAAGTAAGTAGCTATATATATCTGCTACCAAGAACACATTTAAGTTGATGAATTTACAAAAATTTAATATTAGGTTAGTAGGGGTCTACCCTAAGCCGAAAAACCTGTCAAGGGGTCTATGAGGCAAAAAAGTTTGGGAACCTCTGCTCTAAACTATATTTACAAATACTGCGGGAATATATCTCTTACGAAGAGTGAAGGTAAGGAATTTGCCAGAGTTTAATGTGTTACGTGCTGAATTAGTGACATGCGAAATACGTCATCAATCGGTGAGAAGTAATGGATAAAACAAATACAAAAAGCTATTACTTAAAACATAGCTATTAATCTTGCCTAGTCTGAAAGAGCCATTATTCTTGTATCTTATTTAATGAATCTAATTCCTTTTTCCATTCCTAAAACGTGGTTTCAAATCAACACGAGAGATTTAAGAAAAATGATTGTACAGAGTGTTTTTTTTCCAGGTATAGAAGTTTAAGTTGACATTACTTTCCAGGATGGCGACCGATTTAACAGCTGTCAAGGGATTTATTCTCAGTTTGGTTTGGCAATTCATCATGAATAGACTCACGCCTGAACAACGCTTTCAAATTGTGCAATTTTATTTCGAAAATAATGGTCGCGCGATTTTCATAAGCGAATTTTGTTTAGCGATGAAGCGCACTTCTGGTTGAATGGCTACGTCAACAAACAAAACTGATGCATTTGGAGTGAAGCTAATCGACAAGTGTATGTCGAAACACCGTTACATCCAGAAAACTGACTGTTTGGTGCGCTTTATGGGCTAGTGGAATCATTGGTCCGTACTTCTTCAAAAACGTTGAAGGCCACAACGTTACAGTCAATGGTGATCGGTATAGAAACATGATTACTAACTTTTTCATTCCTGAATTGAACAATCATGATGTCCAGGAGCTGTGGTTCCAACAAGACGGCGCAACGTGTCACACAGCTCGTGCCACAACCTATTTATTGAAAGACGCGTTTGGTGACCGCCTAATTTCACGTTTTGGACCTGTGAATTGACCTCCAAGATCTTGTGATTTAACACCGCTAGACTATTTTTTGTGGGGCTATGTAAGGTCATTGGTCTATGCGGATAAACCACAAAAGGTTGACCATTTGAAACACAACATTCGCCGTGTTATTGCCGATATACGGCCACAAATGTTGGAAAAAGTCATCGAAAATTGGACGTCCAGATTGGACTACATCCGAGCCACCCTTTGCCAGAAATCATATTTAAAATGTAATGCAACAAGATTATCTTTCGAATAAAAAAAAATCATGTCAATCGAATAATACATCGTTGTTTTATTGCAATTTAAAGTTCTATACCTCTGAAAAAAAACACCCTTTAGATGCTTTCCATTCAATAATGATGGGAGAGTTTAAATTTATTTTCCTTCCGTTTCTAAATGTTAAATATTAACCAGCAATTGGATATTCCTCGTTTATTATTCGTTATTACTAATTTTTCACAGTTGCTACACACACAATTCATTCATTTTATCACGATTCATACTGTACTTAAATCCCAAATTAAAATCTTGGTTTCAAAACACGCTTTGTTTTAAGGATAGAGCATTCATATCAAACTAAATACATATTATGGGCGACATTATCTCTGCTTCATTTTGGTGGGAGTAATGGGAAAAGTTATCAGCCTGACAATGAAGATTGCGGTATCTGGCAGTCCTTCACTTTGGTCATCTTCGAAGGACGTGTGACCACATTTAAGGCTGGGGTAAATGTTAAAGGATATAGATGAAACGGTATCAGGGCCAGCTTTAGCGATTTTGTCGTTCCGGACAAAAGTGGAAATTGCCGCCCTTCTCCCCAAAGCAAAAAATTATAATTTAAAAAAAGAAAAAAAAATCACACATATACACACCTATAAAACTTGAATAACGAAAACAAAAAGGCAACATAACTACACACACACACACATATATATATATGGGATTATGGTACAGTTCTAGGGGTATTCAATAATCACACTCTTGTTTGTTTCTATCTAACGTTTAATGCTGGACAAAATACACAGTTCTACTCACTACGACAGACGTTTAACACATATAATACAGTATCTACAATTCGATTAAGCCCCGGATCATCGACCTGCGCGTCTAGAGTCCGCTCGCTGAATCTTAATCTTCACAATAATACTGAGGTACAGGAGTGTTGAGAGTGACCTACGCGTCTCCCTCGTGAACAACTGATTGGTGGGTCCCTACTCGGCCACCGTTCTCGTCACTCTCCCTTCAGCCCCAGATCATCGACCTCCGCGTCTAGCGTCCGCTCACTGAATCCCCTCTCCTTGGTTAACTCCTGGTGGCTGCCTTGACAGCGCCCTCCATAGAATGTTCATGTGGAAATTTCCCATATATATATATATATATATATATATATATATATATATATATATATATATATATAATTCTTCAAGTCTTAAAAAATACAAAATAATTCCAAATTAAGGACATAATTATCTGTTATTATTTCAAACGAGTAAAAAATGTAAGATAAGGAATTGCCCATTCCAACAGTCCAAAGTCTTCGAAAAAGAGTTAAGTGATGGTGTGGATCACAAGTGTTTATTTTAACATAGTATCTACATCCAAAACTAAAACAAAACATCTTTTATGCTCTCCACCAAAAACTTACCATGCCTGTCTCCTCTTTTGGATAGCTGACAACAAACATCGTAAGGGTGAAAGAAATGTCCATTGTGACCCCACTCCAGGATGGAGGTTAATTGATTGATTGTTTGATTATTAACGTCGCACTGTTTAGCTACACGAGTGCTTTTGGCGACGGACCACGTAATTTTGAACCATGGTCAAGTGACGTGGATGACACTTGAGCTGGAACCCCTCTCCTAACAACCACTCCACACCAACGGGAGGACCTTTCAGCTATCGACAGATTTAACGTGCATCGCTGCCCTACACGGTGGGTCTTTAGTGGTACTGGGCTCGAACTCGTGACAAGGCAAGCCACGGTCTGATACCTATACCACTCGCCTGCCATGGCCTCCAGGATGGGGAGGGGATACTAAAGAAAGATGAGTAAAAATATCAAATTTCATTATTTAGGATATATTCCTGCCTCGAACCTTTCTAGTTTCCAAATAAAAGGAAACCCACATTAAACATACAGAGTACAAAATAAGGAAATAAAATGTTTTAAATAAAATACCAAATTTACACCCAATACTATTTCAAAATAATCAATATATATATATATATATATATATATATATATATATATATATATATATATATGTATATATTTATTCAATTTTGATCCAAATGCCACCCTTAAAATTTGTTGCCCCGGACTGGGGCTCGGTTTGTCAAGCCCAAGAGTTGCCCCTGGGGAGTGACCCTACTGCGTGAATGTGTGTTTATTTTAGAAAAGACTTCCATGATGATCGGAACTTATTTTAACGGCGCCTTCACACACTTAATCGCGAGGATAGTCCACCCGCTGACAAGCGTCACAAGTTCTCACAAATTCCTCACTGTCTCTAAATATTTGTTCAAAAGAAATATCTCAAAATTATATCCTTTGTTTTTGTGACACCCAAATGTCCTCCAATTTCATCTTTGCACAACTGGTTAATTTCTAGTCTAAATGTCAAGGACACACACAATTGTCGAATTTCGTCCCATCTTTTTGTTTTAGTAACCCTATCTAATTATCCTTCCATTATCTGAAATTCTTCGTCTAAACCTGATTGGGCTTTTCCCACAACACCTGGAGGTCTGGGCACTTCTTTTGTTCTGAACTAAATCGAAACTAGTTATATTGGCTAGCCACACTCTTTTTTCGTCAAAAGCCAAAAAGCCATGACTTGACTCCATCTACTTGAGTAAAGAGAACTTGATTCGCGTTTTTCATCGGAAAGTCGTTCAGTGCTTGTAAATGTGTATCATTTTTATTTTCTCGAGAGGAAATGCTTTACTATCACTTCAAGTCACTATGAAAGGGTTCGAAATGAAACCACCTGCTACAGGGGACGGTTAGTCCCCCCCCCTGGAATGTGGAGTGTGAAGATTCACCATGTGGTCAAAAGACGCAGCTGGACAGGAGACGAAAATTATTTTTTCCCTCTTGGGGTTTGAAAAAGAGGCATTCTATGGCTGGGGACGAAGGAATGAAATCATGTCACGAGCGTTGTTGTGAATTTAAGTGTTTCTCTCTCTCTCATTAAATGGTTTTTTTCCCCTTAAAATAAACTCTAATATTTATATTTTAGACCTCACGTCTTTTGTCTACTAATCAAACCTTTAGTGGCGAATCCTGTACGATCAAACGTTAGTGGCGCAAACCCTACAGGAATTTTAGAACCTAAAATTTTGACTATTTGCATTCCCGCGAGGAAGTGAATCAAGTAAGAGTTTTCACTTGCAACACCCTGTAATGTAAAACGAGAGAAATTTCTAAAAAGAATCTGTTTAACATCCATTTTATTAAGAGAGAGTTTGAATTTTATATTTGTATACGTCAGTATTACGATGTTTTACTCTGCATATCCATACAGTGGTATATTTTTTAACGCCAGTTCAATTTTGAATTATTATACATCAGTACATATTTTATTATTCTTGTTCCATATCAATGGAAAGTAATTTTTGGAACATCAATCCTAAAAATTCAGGAAAGGTTCAAAATCATTAATTCCTCAGTGTATTATTGATGTGTAACAACTTTCCTCTCGGTTGCTGGATATTTGTTGGGAGTGATTTCGTGAAAAGGGATGGATGTGTGTAACAGGATGTGACGTAACCGCGTACTACTTGATCTGACCAATGAGAGTTCGTGGCTGTGTCTTTTCGCTACCCTCGCATGGTGGTCCAACTGTAGTTGCCATCAAGCACTCAAGCGCTTGACTCTAAATCTGTTAGTCACGATATTGGGGGACATAAGTGCGGCTGAATGCTTATTTGAAAATGGACAAACAGTGATTTCGGTGGTCGTATACATTTCTTCGAAACAAACGGTTAAAAAAAATTTAAGATTTAGTGCTTTTTGTACTTCTACCATATGACGAAGATGGTTCTGCTCTTTTAAAAAAAATTATCACTCGCTTCCACTGATTTTCAGTGATGATTTTAACTTTAACTTCAGTTTGCGAAAAGCTGAGCAGCTCATAGATTTTATGAATGATGAACTCAAGCTTGAAATGAACACAAATTAGAATGTTTCGACTGCTAACAGTGGTACTGTTATTTACAATGTTTTTCAACGGATTTTAAATACTTTGAAATCACAAGTATATGTGTCATATTTTATTTATCATAAGTCTGTTATCTCTGCTCTTCCCCAAATTGAACAAAAATAATTATTTTTGATAAAATATTGCATTTTTTTTACTCCTTTTGTTAATTAAATGCAATTTTCATTAAATTATTATTATTCGATAGAAAATTTTTTCCAATCATACCCGATTCATATTTTTTTCAGGAAAAAGTTAATATTGCGTATTTACCACGATAACATGTCAGATGTTACTAATGTAAGAATCGTTTTTTTTTTATGCATATCCATGCAGTTAAAAAATTTTGAATGTCAGCTCAAATTTCGATTATTATATATCAGCATATTTTCTATTATTTCTTGTTCCAAATCAATGGAAAGAGTATTAGAACGTCAGTTTTAAAACGCAGAAAACATTAAAATCGTTTACTTCTCTGTGTATTCCATTGCATATCAATGTAATTGTAAATTTTATTTTGAACACCACTTCACTTTGAAATTATTGTATATCAGTATATAATTTATTATTTTTGCTTGTAAGCGTTAAACATCAGCTCTAAAAAGTCAGAAAAATAATGTGACACGGCTGGCTCGGATGTATTCCAATTTTCGATGACTTTTTCCAACATTTGTGGCCGTATATCGGCAATAACACGGATAATGTTGTCTTCCAAATGGTCAAGCGTTTGTAGCTTATCGGCATAGACCAATGACTTTACATAGCCCCACAAAAAATAGTCTAGCGGTGTTGACAGCTGTAGTAGCTGAAGTAGCGGTGTATATGACAATTATTTTTGAATTCCTCCTAAATCATTGGGTGTAGTGTTAGCATAACGGACGTTGTTTTTTTTTTTGTCTGTTAATGAAAGATATATTTGTGGTATTTAATTTTTGCAATCCTTTTTAGTGTTATTTTCTTTGATTATTTGGTTAGTGTCGGTATATTGAAAAAATTCAAATGACATTTTTGGAGAAAGCTGAAAAGCAGGATTTAATTTTGTTGGCTGAGGAGTAGGGTCAGAAGGTATTAGATAAAATGACGAATATAGATTTAAAAAATTCAATCGGTAGCAACGATTACAAAGAAGAGTTCATCAGAGCTCAGTTGTCTGTTATTTCATATGAACGCGTTGAAAGGGAAGAAGAAGAAAAAAATCGCCAGGCAAAAAATCGCCAGGCAACACGCAATCGAACAGGAAAAAATCGCCAGGCAGCACGCAATCGAACAGCAGCGAGAACAACGCGAGTTCGAGTTAGAAATGCTGCGCTGGGAATCCACATTGCATAAACTGCGGTTAGAAACCGGAAGTATTCGGTCTAATGTTAGGCGGGCGAGTTATGCAGAAGATCTTAAGAAGACATCTTCAAATTACCGAATTAGAATCGTGAGGGCCGAGGAGCATGTGAGGGGGGGCATCTCCTGCAGTTTTGATGGCTAAAGCTACGAAACCAGTAACTACTCCTATCAAGGAAGAAAAGGGAATAGACGACTTAAGGGTTGTTCACGTCAGGGTCAAGAGTAAGCAAGAAGTGGTGAATGCTGTCATAGACACAGGTGCCCAGATACCTGTGGTAAGAGCAGATGTTGTCGAAGGACAAATCATTGATAATAGAGGTTCAATTCAAATAACGTCTGCATTTGGGAAGCATGAAATGGGTGAATTGAAAGTTTCCAACATGGAAATAAATGACCTTAGGCTCGGTGTTGTGCCTATCTCTAAAAAATTCCTTAACGACATGTTAATCTGTTCCTCTGATTATGAAGGGTTGATTGAAAACTCGCAACTGGTTCACAATCCTGTGATACTTCTAGCATCTTCAAAGGCAGAAGGAATTGTTAATTCAACAGATTCAAAACCAATTTGCAGCCGTGAAGTGGGCACCGATCTACTCCCTGTAACTTAAACATAGTCTTCATCGAATGTTCCAAATGAAAATTTGGTTGCAGTGGAAATTAATGCATTGAATGTCCAAACAAATGAACAATATATAAAAAAGAAAGCAACAGAAAGGTAACTTTTTTTTTCTGTTGATTCATTGGATTCTGAGAATAACTTTATTCTCTCTGGAAGCGTTGTAGAATGCTAGAAATCTAATTTAATCACCTTGTTGAATGACAGTGATGAACATGTGAATAAAAACCCGTTTCAAACTTTTGGAATTACTGAAATTTTGCCTAATATCGCAATTACGCTGAAGCGACGAAGAAATACTACTGACTTTGTAATCATTTGAAAAACCCCTTAGTTTTGTCGATGATGTAAGAGCTGTTAGTACTATGGGGACAACGCCAATATGGGATATAGATTCGCTTGTGGAAATAATGTGTATTATGCCAGAGGTCAATGTTGCAAAGAGTGAGGTTGCATTAACTTGTGTATTTAAAAATGGAATCTTGTGTTGTAATAGGCGTGGTCGGCCCCGTAAGAAATGTATTTCTAAATTTATTGACTCGACCCTGGTGCAAAGTTTTCATAATCTCATAACAGGTTTTGTTAATTTGGAGTTGAAAACACAGGATTGTAAGTACTTAAGGTTCGCGTGGATATTTTATAAAAAATAACATGAATTTGTTGCTTTTTGTCACTTTTGGGATTGAGAATGATCTTTTATTCTACTTAGAAATTGGTGGAAAAAGAAAAAGGGAAATTTTTTTAAGTGTATAAACCTAGTACAATATAGAAGTTAACGGTTTGGTTGGAGGTTTAAGCATGTGAAAGTAATGCATTGTCCAGGTTGCCTACTCCCATTAATTAGCTAAGATTTAACTAATGATTACTTAAATGTTTTCTGTACCATAAATTCTGAAAGCTGCTAAAGATTAAAACTTTGGCTTCTAAATATGCTTTGCTAATATATGTTGTATAATTATTTTAGATTTTGTGCTATATTTTTAGTAACTTGCCTTTTATATTGTAATATTTTTTTTTGAGTATTACTTGTGTTTGTAACTTGTATACATATTAATTTTTCAGCATATTAATGTGATTTTCAAAAAAAAAAATTATTGTGGGAATTTTATTTCCAAAAACTATTTTCACGTGACACCTGAAATTTTTTTTTTCTTTCGTTATCTCGTTTCTTGCCATGTACACTGCTGGCCACCGTAAATGCAACACCAAGAAAGACAAGAGATAGCACAACAAATTTTATTTTGTAGATAACATGTTGACCAAGAATCAAATGATTAAATTTATAGACTTTTTTGAAGTGTGGTTCCTGCCAGAATCAGTAGCAAGAGTAGCCGCCATTATTGGAGATCACCGCTTGCACACGCCTCAGCATTGGTCCAAAGAGACTTTGGATGTGTTCTTGGGGTACAGCAGACCAAAGCAGCTTCCACACGTAGCCAAAGTTGATCTGGTGTGGCAGCTGGGGGTGTAATCTGGGTCAATCGTTGAGCAACCAAGAACCGTATGTTTTCTATCGGTGAAAGATCCGGACAGCGAGCCGGTCAGGGAAACAATTCAATCTGGCGATTGACTAAGAACCTTTGGACAATGCTTGCCACGTGTGGCCACTGTTATCCTGTTGAAATATGGCTGTGGCCAATCCCTGAAGGCAAGGAAGGACAACTGGCTCCATTGCCTCGGAGAAGTAGAGCTGGCTGTTTAAAGTACCGGCAATGTGTACTAGAAGAGTGCGAAAGTGATATCCAATACCACCTCATACCAAAATACCCGGTAAAGGACCAGTGTGTTGGTGCATAACGCAGCTGTTCAGCATCGTCTCTCCACGGTGTCTCCAGACTCGAATCCGACCATTGTGGTGTTGCAGACAGATGCGTGACTCGTCAGTAAAACAACTTCATTCAATTCTGCTGCCCACATCCTTCTTTCATCGCACCATTGGCCGTGGGGACGTCTGTGGTTTTGTGTCAAGGGTAGACCAAGCAATGGACGTCTTGCGGACAGACCACTCTGCTGTAAATGGCGTCGAATGGTACGCCCAGACGCGGAATGACATGTTGCAGACGCAATGTGCTGTGCTATGGTTCGTGATGTGACTGAGTGATCCGTCACTGCCTGTCGTCACGTGAAGTGGTGCACTGCCGATCGATCTCGTCGGTCACGTGAAGTGGTAACATATCGGCATTACTGAGATGGATGCGATCGAAAACTCGGATACTTGATCAAAAGCTGATCGCTGTTTTTCTACGAGAGATAACTGATCGTTTTTTGAAAAAAACCACAAAAAAATACAAGGTGGCGAACTTGAAATCACAGGCCTTAAATAGCGCTTTCAGGTGGCGCTACAGGCCCGCGTGATGTGCATCTGCGCTGAAATTCTAATCATTTACGTATCTCACCTCCACTAATGCATGTTGTATATTTCATGTTATTTGCATGCTTCCTTCAGTGTGTTGCATTTACAGTTGCCAGCAGTGTATGTAAGCATGTGTTTTTGTTGTTGAATTTGGTTTTTTAATAGTTTCTTTTCAGCTACATTGTCCTGGAACGACGAATGAGCTTTTAAGGGGAGGTGTAAGGTTCTGAAATGAAACCGCCTGCTACAGGGGACGGTTAGTTCTCCCCTTTGGAATGTGGAATGGGAAGATTCACCATGTGGTCAACAGACGCAGCTAGACAGGGGACAAAAATTATTTTTCCCCTCTTGGGGTTTGAAAAAAGGCATTCTTTGGCTGGGGACGAAGGAATGAAGTTATGTACGAGCGTTCTTGTGAATTTAAGTGTTTTGTCTTTAAATGTTTTTTTTTTCTTAAAACAGACTCTAATATATAAATTTTAGACCTCATGTCCTTAATTTTGTTCAGTGTCCTTTACCTAATAATCAAATCTTTAGTCACTATCACATTTATCATGTGCACACACTTTTCACGTGACTCAAAGATGTTTAATGTGCAGTTGCCCGGCAGGTAAGGTTTGTTCTAAATGCTATTAGTTTTGATTGCCGCCTTCGTGTAAAAACTTGCCTGTCTTGGTTTTAAATTTTATTTTTAAGAGATGTAGGCTGTAGCTTACGTCATCCAACTGGCTTTTGGGCCAAACATATTCTCTAAAAAGATCGTTTTCATTTATCCAACTGCGCGCGCACGCATTAATGGAGAAACCGATGTCCCTCAAACACACTTGATGCATGCAATTTATTTCAACTTTTAATTTTTTGAAAGGGTCTTCATTCCCAGAGTTTACTTTTAAGTTAGGCACTTTTTCAAACTTGTTTTTGGTAAGTCTAGGACAAGTGGGTTTAATGTGACCAACTTCGATGAAATAGTAATAAATATTGGTTTGGAATGGTCCCTCCCATTCCCTTTGACTATCTCTCTTAATTTGAAAATTTCCTTGAATACCTCATTTCTAAAAGATTACTTATTTCAAACATTAACTTGCTTACTTTTCCGCCAATCGGATTAACATTGTTGCTCACAAAAAGTCTGCCTATTGAATTATTTACATTCACCGGCTTTTATTGTACTTTGTTTTTTATGCACTTTTTTTACCGCTTCGAAAGGGTCTAACTTCTCTGCAAGATCAGTAGCGTTTTTAAAAAGTGTCTCATGAATCGATGAAGTGATCCAGTACCTCAATAGGGACTCCCTTTTTTAATTGTTCGGTCACTAAAAACAATTCTTTTAACTCACTCAGATCATTTAATTCTCAATCCGGCCAACCAATTTTCCAAATAAGATCTTAAATCAAAAACTAAATCTGAACTTAAAGTGCCTGCTCTCCGGTAACCTATTCAAACCTATATAAACCTATCATTAATTTATACTTTTCTTAGATCACCGTGGTCTTCACACCTAATTCCCTCCCTATGTGTAACAAGTAAACTTTTCTTAATTTTAAATGGAAAGACATGATGTAATAATACACACAATAAGCAAATTAAATGCAAGTACTACAATAAATGAAGAAAACATTCATATACCGAAGTAATTCAATCCTATTAATAATATAAAAAAAATTAAGTAAATATGCAAAAAATTGACAATAAGTGCTTTAAACTACAACCGAACTTATCCATCAATATCCTAAATGAAAATATAATAATATGCTTCTGACCCTGAAAACCAGCGTTTCTCAAACTGTGAGGCGCACCCCGTAGGCGGGGGCGTGATAACTCTACAAGGGGGTGCGAGCATATTGAAAATAAAATGTTTAAAAATTAATTTACTGGAACGAAGTAAAATACTTTCTGACATATAAAATAAAAAAGGCATTTTCACTGATATAATTTATATATATATATAGCTGGCGATATTAATTCATCAAAAATAAAAGTTTCCATTTTGATACGTTCATTAACTATCTAATCCTATAACTAAATAAAAAAAAAAAAAAAAAAAAAACACTTTGTTTGATTTGCTGTAATCACAGGATG
Organism: Trichonephila clavipes; assembly: GCA_019973935.1. Classification (NCBI taxonomy): domain Eukaryota; kingdom Metazoa; phylum Arthropoda; class Arachnida; order Araneae; family Nephilidae; genus Trichonephila; species Trichonephila clavipes. The sequence continues at coordinate 6,572 of BMAU01012232.1, read as the reverse complement.
AGATTTTTTTTTTTTTTTTATTACGTCATTGTTTTCGTTTCAAATCTAAAATACTACTCTTTCAGAAGAAAAAAAATTCAGACCCAGAGAAAAATTCTAGGAATATAAAAAATCATCACTGTTATTATTAATTAAATGATGTACATTAGCTGCAGAAAGAAAATGAAGACTTTTTTCACTTTTCATCCAGGAAGCAGATTTGCTGATCATTGTTCGATTTTCGTACTTATTGGTCTGATTAGTTCTGTCTCATCTTTTATGTTTTCATTTTTCATTTAGGGAAGTTGTAAATAATGTATTTCTGTTGCGCTTTTTTTCTTTGTGAAAGAGTTATATGATATTTGGAAAATCACACAGAGAGAGAGAGAGAGCACACTTTGAAGGATTATTTGACTAAGAGTTTTTTTATGGGTATTCTGAAAAATATAAAGCGTGATGAAATACACGTTTTGCGCCATTTTTTTCTTAGCACTAACATACATATTTTTATATTGAATTAACCTGGGGGCGGTCGCGTGGCCTCAAAGTCAAAGGACAGCAAAACTATAATGATTTGAACAAAATATGACAAGTTTGTTTGTAAATATCATTCCTGTAATGTTATCGAAATGTCTGTAATTTGTGTCCTTTATTAAAGTTACTTACCTTTGAAACACTTTTAGTTCAGTTTTAATGGATTTTTCTCAAAATTATCAAAGAAAAAACGAGAAGTCCTTGAAAGTAGGTAAGTATATTTTCTCTTAGTTAAATTATTCACTAGAATTGTGATTTGTATCATGTAGAATAAAATAATTGCAAAAAAAAAAAAAAAAATTGGTGTGACTCAGTTACATCTCGCGTCTAACGTTAGTATCACGTGCCCGCTCTGCCGGGTTAAAACATTTTGAAGTCTTCTCGCTTTAAATATCAATGTCAAATGTGATGGATATGATAGAGAGCAACGCAGACTAGACTCTTTTTCAAATGACATTTATACTTTAAGAAATGGATGATGGGGAAAATAAGTTTGTAATGAATTATTATTTTGCAATCTGTTCAAATTTAAAAATTAAAGAAAAGAAAAATAACAATAATTGTCATATTACTTAAATTATTTTGCTTAAAATAAATATTACTTAAAAGTAACAAATACAAAATTTTTAATACTTAGCTTGTTAATTTGTTACCTTGTTCATAATTAAAATCACATTGTACCTTTAGCACCAAAGTGCATTATCATTGCATAAGAGGGGGGAGGCGATAAAAATTATGATTGAAAATTGGGTCGCCAAAAGTGAAAGTTTGATGCTGTAAGCAAAACTGACATAATAAAAAAATTCATACAAAGCAACTCTTTTAAAATCTTGTCAAACAAAATTTCTTAACGCGAACACGGAATTCAATTAGATTTCCAAACAAGTAGCGCACACAAGAATTTTTCAAGGGGGATGTCCACAGTCGAAAGTCCACCATTTTGATATCAGGCTCTAAACGCCGCCCAACATATTCTTTGGATTTTGTGGATTTTGGGAGACAAAAACAATACAAAATTAATTATTGAATAAATAATTAGCATCAATTAATAAAAAAACAAATACATAATTAAATTTTACGTAATATGTACATTGGATTATAACTAGTCGAAAAAAAAATCAAGGGCTATGGGGGCAGGACCCCTAGGACACACCCCTTGTGTGTGTGCCACTAATCCAAACAATACTAAACTAATAAATAATTAAATAAATACTGTCTCAAGCATAATCTCAAAAAAAGGGACTTACTCCGCCCTCGACGAGTCACACTATGTGGTCAATGTTGCGCCGCTCCTTCTCTTGTCGTTTGAAGATCTATTTTTTGTAGTTACTGTTGCTGCTCCGCCTTTTTTCATTCGGCGAACTTTTAACTCCTTTAATATAAACTGTATTCAGTCCACACTCTTGACAAGAACAGTTTTCTCGTATATAGTACAAAAACACAAAAATGTCCCGAAGAAAACTCTATGGTAGTGACTTCGTCTGTTAATTATTAGTTGTTTTTGTGTTTCAGTTAACGCCATCGGATAATATGTACACATTTATTAATCTCGAGAGTGGCAAGACCCTCTGTGGTTCATAGCATCAGAGTAACTGCTCGAAACTGAACCAGTAGGGTTGCCAGATACAATTCAACATATTTACAAAGAAATGCTAGAGAGCCAACAGCCACAGTACCCCTTCCCAGTGTCCAAACTGGTACAGGAGGTCTTACAACAATCAGGTTGACACGTATCTTTGTGGAAAATGCACTCGGCGACCGAAGTGGGTGGTTTGGGTAGCAGGAACCTCTTGTGTTTTATGGATAACCGATGGTTAGTTAGACTCTATTGTGTCGGACAACATGAACGCTGGTTTAACTCTATCGATGGAAACGCAAATTTCTTTGCCTTGTCACTGCTGAGTTATGAGTTTTCAGAACGTTTAACTACAGACAAAGTTCCATCGTAGGGAGGTTGTAAGGGTTTTCTGATAGCATCATGTCGTAAAAATACGTGAGTACATTGGGTGCGATATGGGTGTACAAAAACAGTTTTACGTCCGTGTGAAGACGTAGGAACGAGTTTGAGATTATGCATAGTTTGTTTTAGTTGCTGCACAAACTCAGAAGCGTTGTTCGTACTCGTATCTTGGAAAAATCACTGGGTAGACGAATTGTTGCTCCGTACACTTGTTCAGCAGCAGTAGTATTAATGTCCTCTTTAATGATAGAGCGTAAGCCAAGGAGAACAAAAGGAAGGACTTGTGTCCAACGCGGGAGTGGCGTGAGCCCTGAGAGCGGCTTTGAGAGACCGGTGTGTACCTTCCACGAGTCCATTTGATGAAGGGTGGTACGGCGTAGTTTTTTTCCTGCTAATTCCTAAGTACACACATAATTCTCTATTGAGGTGGGACTCAAATTGACGGCCCTGGTCTGTTGTAATCATACCAGGAACTCCAAATCGTGGAATCCACACGGATTACTGTTGCTGCCACTGTCTCTACTATCATATCGGAAATAGGATATGCCTCTGGCCAACGAGAAAAACGATCAATGGCTGTAAGGCAATAAGAAAAGCTTTGGGAGGGAGGAAGGGGTCCAATAATATCCAAATGGAGGTGGTGGAATCGAGCATCTGGAACCTTGAAATGACCAAGTTCACTATTTGTATGCCTTTGAATTTTATCTCGTTGACAAGGAATGCAGCTACAGATCCAACTGTGGATATCTTTGTTCATGGAGGTCCATACGAACCTTTTGGAGATTAGCTTTGCAGTAGCATGAATTCCAGGATGCGAAAGGTTGTGCACTGCAAGAAAGACCTTTCGTTGGAGAGCATGAGCACGTAAGGGCGTACTGTACCCGTGGAAATATCGCAATATATTTCAATAGTTGATTCCGGCATTCGTAACTGTTTAAGCTGAAGAGTTTGGTTCGTGGCAGAAAGTAGTGCTTTTAATTCATCGTTACCCTATTGCATTTGTGCAAATTCCTCATAATCTATGGTACTGGGTAATACAATTGCTTATATCCGAGAAAATGCATCCGCTGGCCCATTATCAATGCCTGGGACGTATCTATTATTGGTGGTGAATTGCGAAAGGAAATCTAAGTAGCGCAGTTGGCGTGGGCTTATTAGTACGCGACCCTCGATCATATGCCAGAAATACTTGATAGCGGAATAAGCTGCCAGAAGTTCACGGTCAAAAGCACTGTACTTAGTGTGAGCTGGTGTTAATTTCTTAGAGAAAATCCTAAAGGTTTTAAACCATTCCTGGTGATCTCATTTAAGGAGGCATGAAGACCAAAGTCACTAGCATCAGTCATCAATGCAAGATCAGCATCTTGTGAAGGATGAGTTAAAAGTGTAACGTTAGCTAGTTGATTTTTACGTTTGTTAAATGCATTGATAGATTTAACGTTCCATTGTATTTTCCGCTTATAATTTTCTTTGAGTTTTTGAGAAATTCATGTAAAGGAGTTTGTACGTGTGCTGCCTTAGGTAAGAATTTTCGATAAAAGCTCAAAATACCCCAAAATTTTCTGATGTCGCGAACTGTGGTAGGTTGTTTATAATTAGCGATGAGTTCTACTTTTTCAGGAATGGGTAAGATGCCATCTTTACTTACAAGCTAACCTACAAAGGGGACTTCAGAGCATCCGAACATGCATTTACTGGTGTTGATGGTCAAACCATAATCATCAAGCCTTTGTAAAACTTCTCTCACGTGTTTCTGATGAGAGTTGGCGTCTGTCGATGCAATTAATATGTCATCCAAGTAGACGAAACTTTAGTCTAGGCCCTTAACACCTCGTGGATGAATCGCATCCACGTTTGAGCGGCGTTACACAATCCGAATGGCATAAATACAAATTCGAAACTTCCGAAGTTTGTAATTATTGCCGTTTTATGCCTGTAGGCAGGATGAATAGGAATATGATGGTAAGCTCTTTGACTATCCAGCTTTGTGAAAATTGTTTTACCTTTGAGATTTTCGTTAAAACGTTTTAAATTTGGAATAGAGTACTGGTTGGGTCCAGTTTGTTTCTTTAGGTCACGATAATCACCGCAAGGACGCAACGATTTCGTGTCTTTTTTGGAAACCATGTGCAATGGAGAACACCTGTTTGATTTAGAAGGGATAATAATACCCTGATCGAGTATATATTGAAATTCTTGTTTTGCAGCTGCAGACTGTTGTGGATTTAACTTTCGCGCCCGAGCATGCACTGGAGTACCAACTGTTTCAATGTAATGAAAAAAATTGTGTTTAATGTTTTCATTAAATGGTCGAGGTCTCGTAAGATCGGGAAAATCTCGTAGGATGGCAGCATATTCCGAAACAAGTGATGCGGCTAAGGTCTTAATCTGAGGTGTATAATCAGTAAAACGTTCTCCTTTTGTTGATAATTTTGTCAAGGGATTGATAAGATGCTTGTTTTTGATGTCGATTATTAATCCGTATTTATTTAAAGAATCGGAACCGATAATCGCTGTGTTAACATCTGCTATTATGAAATCGCAATAAATTTAAGTCTAGTTTAAGTAATTTTTGGCCGTATGTTTTGATTTTAGAATCATTGGCTGCAAAAAGTTCAAATTTATTTGGTTTCATATTTTTGTTTGGTTTTGGATAATGCTGACGCTGTGCCTAAATCAACTAAATAACGTTGATTGGTATGCTTGTCAAAAACAAATAGGCGACATTTTTTAGCGAGCGCATTTACATGACTACAAGACGCCGCTGTAGTCATGTTTCCTAGTTTTCCGACTGAGAGCTACGTAGGTCTATCACGAGATTGATGATGTAAGAAGTCGCAAGGTGGGATGCAGTTATTGGCGTTCTCACGAAAACATTTGTGATACAAACAAATAGCCTCACGGTTTGTTGTTCTATTCCTATTTCGTGAGTACGAGGATGACTTTCGACGAAAGAATTGTCTATTTCGGGTCCGCGACATACGAGATATTTGAAGTTTTAATCCTGCAATTTGTTTGGCAAATGCTTGAATTTCAGCGGATGTGTTGGGTTCAGGTGCAGATGTGGCGAAATAAACCGCGGAGGGCAAAAGCGACGTCTGCTACCTTGTCTGCGATCTCGGCTAATTTATCTAAAGTTTCCGAGGAAACTGAAAATACAGCTTGAATTTGGGATGGGAGACACTGTATCCATAGTTTTAGAAATTCATCTTGCAATTGACCACCGGACAGTTCTTTCATCTTTCGTAGCAAGTGGCTTGGTTTATTATCGCCTAATTGAAATTCGGCTAAAAGTTTTTTTATTTTTATTTTTTGGTGTTCCGAATCCGCGAATTCTCTAATTAAGCGATCGGATAGCGTTATGTATTTATTTGCAGCCGGAGGTGAAAGTATAATATTTGTTTCATCTTGAGTAATTTGACTCAAAACGAAAACACTGTCACATTGCCGAATCCAAAGTGCGACATTATTTCGCCAAAACACTGGAAGGCGTAACGCGATCCTTCCAACATTAGAAGAATCTTCTTCCGTAGATGACGTCATGTTTGTAAAAACAACAGTGAGCGAGAGGGGCTAGGGAGAAAGAAAAGGATAAAAAAAATGAACCGAAACCACTTGACTACGAAGGAATGCTCACGAATTGAGATGCAATATACCATACAGAAATAAATTATAAATGCAGATTACATGTAAATATCACAACTTACATTAAATGTGAAAGGTATAAGAAGCTGAAATACATTATCGAGAGAGAAATAGATAGCTAAAGGATATTTAGAATGATTATATTGAGGAGTTTAGCACAAAGAAACAAGGCGTGATTAAAAACGCACTTGTGTTTTCTTTGCCATCCGAAACTTTTAGGGACAAATTAATGCGCAGAGCTTGCTCACGTCTGCTTCAGTCACCATTATGGCTGTGACTTGGTCTGTTAATTATTAGTGTCTTTTGTGTTTAAGCTAACACCATCGGATAATATAAGCACACACATTTATTAATCTCGAGAACGGCAAGACCCTCTGTGGTTCATAGCCTCAAAGTAACTGCTCGAAACTGAACCAGTAGGGTTGTCAGATACAATATAAAATACTTACAAAGA
>BMAU01012226.1:0-22726 GCA_019973935.1 Trichonephila clavipes | reverse complement strand
AATATAATCATTATATATATATACAAACATGTTAAAATAATATATTTGTTATACATAACAACGATCATATAATATAAAAAATAGTTATAATGAACATAATAATAATTACAATTTTTAAGTATATTTTGTAATATTTATAAAAACTTCAAAATAAAAAAATATTTATTACAAATAAATAATGTAAAACAACAATTATTATTCATAATAATTATTATATTATATTATGTTATAAATAAAATAATTGCATGCTTTATGTTAAATTTATATAAAATAATTAGCTCTGATAAGTTATATAATACTTCCCTTCAATTAATTTCATCATATAAGGAAAATTGGAAGGAAGCATTATTAACAAAGCTAATATAAATTAAAAATGTGCGATTTTAGTAATATATAAAAGCAAAGCACTCATTAAAAAAATATCGGGTATTCACCAATGTTATTAGAAATATAAGTACTTGAATGACTGAAAACTTTAGTTTAAATAGCAAATGAAATTGAAATGGTTAAATTTTTAAAGAAATTGAATTAAAATCATCTGAAATTAATAAGTTACCGTGGGAAAAACCAAAGTAAAAATTAACTCTAATACATGCTATCCCAGGGTTTCTCAAACTGGGCACACCCAGCTGGGGGGCGCGATAACCTTACGAGGGGGGGCGCGAGCATATCGAAAATAATAGATTTAAATAAATAATAGGTTTCAAAATTATTATTTACTAGAAATGAATTAAAACGAAATAACTCAAAGACGTAGTAAAAATGCACATTTACTCTGATATAATTAATAGGCGCAACACGATATTAAGGGGTCATATACCTTTTAAAATTTCTGAAAATCGATTTTTTATTATTATTTTTTTTATAGAGTAAACCTTTCTGAGTGTTCTAAAGAAACCACATGCAGATATTCCTAATAGAACGGACGTTATTAACAAGAAAATAAAAAGAGTAGAAAAGGCGATTTACATATTGTTTACATTTTGGCTCCAAGGGTGACAGCTGTCATGTCGCTGGCGGTGACAGCTGCAGTTTCTCTGTTTCTAATATTTTCATTCTAATTATTATCAAATGTAACCCCGAATCCAAACTTCAAATATTATTATTGTTGTTCCGAACATTAACTACCACTTCGACTAACTTTATAAAGTTCTACTTCTACTTTGTTTTTGATAGCGGGAATCTTGAATTTATACTCGCTCGTTTTTGATTTTCCTACCGTATCTTATTCTGCAAGATAAGTTTTGTAGGAAAAGTATTACAAGTATTTTATAAAAACTTTTGAAGGATGAATCTCGACTGAATCTTCTAAAAAGAACCATCTGGCAAACGTCCTGGGGAAGAGAGGAAGTTTGCTGGCATGGGCGCAGCTACGAGATGCAAAGCTGTACACAGTGTGGATGAATCGCTAAACAACAGTGCATCTGGGAAAAAAAGATTCTGGCTGCAAGATGTTGTTTCATCTTTTATTGAACATGATGACTGTTTTGAATGGCTGCAGAGTGCCTTTGATAAAAACTATCATGTTTACAAACATTCAAAAAACTTTGCTTCTTGCAAAATGTGGTGGTGATATCAAACTTTCAGAAAATTGTGTTAGAGGTTTGTCTAGTGTTTCTTTCGGATTGAATGCAAGAACTGTAAAAGACTTGTGTTCGTTTAGAACTTCAAGACAATGCTGGAGTAAAAGAAAAATATTCCAGAAATAAACAGACGTTTTGTATACGCAATGAGGACAATTGACAGGGTCATGCAGCAAATGATAACTTTCTGTGGTGTCATGGACTTTCCTCCAGTTGCTGAAAAATCCTATAATAACAAGATTATGAACAAGCCACACACCGTGCGAAGATAGCCGCATGAAGCTTCAATGCAAAGCGCAGCTTTGGAAGAGGTAGCTTTTCATGACAAAATTCTTCCGATATAATAATTGAAGTGGCAGGAACGCGTGGAAGATGGAGAACCCGTAGGCTATTCCTTTCCCCGTGATGGTGTGCTGTGCTGTTATAGGAGACAAAACAGGAAAGTGCATTGATGCGGAGAGGAAGTGATGTCTTCTTTCTGTAAAAGACGATGATTCCTGGAAACCAAGAAAGGGGTCACCTGCTTACAAAAAAGTGGAAAATTCTTCACGTTGGGCAAAAGAATGTTTGAAGAACCACAATGGTTCCCAGCTGAGCATGATGGAGACTGTGGGAGTTCAGATTCCGTATATTTCCAGCGTTCGTAAGTCACTCGTTCATGATGAGATATGTACATCTTTGCTATCGTGGGAATGGCGATTCCAAAACATAGCCTCTCTACCTATTACCGCATCCAATCCGTATGGAGAAGATATCACAGTTTCAAAAACTGGAATGTGCCGGACATGTTCAAAAGACACGGAAACTCGTTTACGAAAATTAAAACAAATGAGCTCCAAACCTCAGTGATGGGAAGTCGATTGGGAAAGGAAGGTTGACCGACAGAATGATCGACTTAATTACAACGTACTATCGTGCGAAATGCAATCCGACAAAAGTAAAACATGCCTGTCAGATATGCGAAAAGCTGTTTGGGCTGTATATTTCCATATACGTTCGAAGCGACGAAGAACCATTGCACAGTTTTTGTCCCGTAGGTCCCTAATTCTTGGTGTAGAATATCAAAATCAAGTAGTAGAGGGCAGTGTAGGAAACTTTTAGACACAGTAACAAATTGCCAGTGGCAGTAATGGATGCCATAAAACCTTGTGTTTAATGATCTATCACAACCTAAACTTCTACAAAAATGTCTAGGGGGTAACGACCAAAATAATAATGAATCCATTAACTCATTAATATGGAAATTATGCCCAAAAACTTTGGGTTGTGGTAGAAAGATTGTGAGTATATCTACAAATGAGGCAATTGTCATTTTAATGACTGGCAATCAAGGCAGACTAAAAATTATGCAATCGCTTGGTCTGACTGTTGGTCAATTTGCACATAAATTTGTTACACTTGTAGATATAAAAAGAATTCAGACTGCAGAAGTACACTTTTAATCTCCGCACAAGAAGTACGACAGGCTAAAGAATGCAATTTAAAACTGCTTGTAAGAAATTAACTTGAAAAGAGGGGAACACTCATATGCATGTGGCGAATTTTTTAGCATTTTAGAATCATAGTAATACGCTTTTGCATTCATATCACAAATTGTTTAATATTTTATAATAAGTAGTTGTTAATTAAGGTATTGATGGTTTTTTTAGGAAATATTTATAAATTTTTTAACTTTTATTTTGGAGAAATGAATCGCTTTGTTTGCATTTTTGATTGGCCCGTAGCTTTTTTGATATCGTTTCGATGCTTGTACTGTACATTGGTACTAATATATGTTTTTAGTTATAATAATTTTTAATAAATTGAAGTTTGTTGGCGTGACTACAAACTTCGCGTTAGGTTTAATTTAAGTTTAGTTGTTGTTTGGTAGGTAACCAGAATAATATATATATAAAACTGTGGTAAATCTTACGTTTGATGTCAATTTTCTCAGAACGTCACTTTTACTCATTACGCGCATGATATTTTAAACCGTGCCATGGAAAATGATAAAATTTTTACTGCAGATTCTGATCATGTCTCTGTGCTCAAAATAACGAACCAGTTTGAATATTTAATGAAAAAAATTTAAAGTTACAAAATATAAACTGGCAAATATTTTTAAAAGTTTATAGTTACAAATTTTAAATTCTTATAGTTTTACTACAAATTTTAAATCAGTGTTTCATGCTTCGTCATTTTAAAGATAACACAATTTCCAACACTGAGCAAAATTTTCTGTATCAAAATGATGAGTAACTTCTTACGCAAGCTGCGCGTAATGCATATCACTTGCGACAGAAAACAAAAATTTCTTTTTTGTAATTATCTAATTAAAAATTTATCCTAATTAGCAGTGTGTTTGTTGGTTATGTTTTAAGTAAAGTAATATCTATTTGTTTATTCCTCAAAATTTACATCCCAGGAAACAATAATAAAAATTATAGAGCTTTAAAGAGCTCACTATTTTTAACCACATTTTCAACTTTTTAAAAGGTAGCTGCTGACCCCTTCAAGTTATCAAAAATAAAAGCTTCTACCACACACACACACACATACACATATATATATATATATATATATATATATATATATATATATATATATATATATATAAATATATATATATTATATATATAAATATATATATAGATATAGATATATAAATATATATCTATATATATATATATATGCACGTATGTTACCATTTTCCATTATAGACCAAATCTACTGAATGGACAGTACTCGAGGATAAATTGTATAATATGACACTTAATCACTAATCCCTAACGAAAAAGTATATCCAAAGTTGTCAAGTTTCATCATTTAACTATTTGAAATAAACCTGTTCCGCAAATCTGTATGTAACGAGTTGTCAATGTAATTAACAAGGAAATGTAATTAATCTTGATTTTGATACTGCCTATTTTTCATGACAAGTCTTTATAAAAAAAATTACGAAATATGCCACTCAATAAATATGAACATAACATGAACATAACATAACATAATTTAACATAATTTAACATGAACATAATTTTCGAGATCTTGTAATACGTATTGTCATGTATTGTTACCATTTTTAACAAAAAAATATTCTTTGAATATACAAAAACAATTTACACATATATATACACTGGTGTGCAAAAATTAAGGACGAGACGGTTTTTCAATATAACTTTGTACAAAAGCTTTCCAAATCAACACATTTAATACCGTAAGATCCCCAATACGTAAGGACATGTGTAATGTAAGCAACACTTACTAAAAGAGAAATCAGAGGGATAAAAGAAGCTTGATTGAAAAAGTAGCATGGAGCGCAGTTCGCGACCGAAGGGGAAGGCCGAAACGATGCCTGCTGATGGGTGTCCAGCAAGAAACATCCGGGCTTTAGTAGGGATATGATCTCCCTGACTGCTAGGCAGGTTTCACAGCGTCTGCCCATGCTGAGAATGTCATGAGGAAGTCAATGAGTTGTTGGAGGTGCATTGCTGCCCATTCGTCTTGCAGCGCCAATCGAAGCTCCCGAATCGTTACTGGTGGTAAGGTACGGGCGTGCCAAGCGTCTGCCCACAAATCTCCATACATGCTCGATGGGATTGAGATCCGGAGATCGTGCCACGCCGCAATCCATGCGTTCGCCATCCTCAATCTCTAAGAGCTGTTCGGCAGCTACTGCAAGCGATGACATGGTGCATTGTTGTACATGAAGGAACTGCAGACCCCATAGTGCCTCTAAAAAGACGCACATATGGAAGAGAAGAATCTCGGTACAATAGCGGGTCCACGTTGACTGAACCTGCGTCGAAGATGTGAAGGTCAGCACAACTACCAAGCATGATGCCTCCCCAAACGAGGTAAATGCCCGCGACCTCCGCGCCTGTCCCTCTCACCGATGTTCGAGTGGATGATTGCGTGCCTCCCTGCTTCTCCAGATGAGTATGCGATGAGAATCGCGTACTCAAACTGAATCTGCTCCTCATCTTGTAAAGAGTACTCTGTCCCCATTCATTGTCTCTCCAATTCCGGTGTTCCCGGCACCACAGAGTAACGCCTTCTCCGATGGGCGGGCGTTAAAGGTACACACCGTACAGGGCGACGTGCAAACAGACCACCGCCCGTGCAGCCTTCTGGCGACGGTAAAACGCGATACCGGTCGTCCGGGCGCTCAGAGTCGTGTGTCTAGCGATTTCTCCCGCTGTCATTGCGCCGCCTGTTTCTTCTGTGTACCTGTAAGACACAATGAGCGCGTGTCATCTGCGGGTGTGGAACCTCGTGGACGGAAACCACTACTGAACCCCCCGGATAGCTGTTCCTGTAGTTTGAAATTGTCTCCAAAAAGTCGTGGAGAAACGATGCTGTGAGCGGTTCCGGAGCTCTGCAGCCACACTTTGTCACACTGCGGCCTTCCTCCAGCTTCCCAATGATTCGATTCCTCGGGTAAAGCATTCAGATGTCGCCTAACAGATTGATTATTCGCCATTTTCGCTGAGGCAGCAACTCGTGTGATTTTCGCTATTCGGCTTTTTTGCCAGAAATATGATCTACACCGACAAATATATTTTTATACTACTGAGACAATCCCCCATGCATGTCTACCTGCAGATATGTAGCGCATGTGCTACCGTACATCACCTTTCTTAATCTCCTGATTGGTCTTTCTGTCTACTATGCCTCTTCGTTCAGCTGATATACTAATTTTTCGACTTCGTCCTTATTTTGCACACCAGTGTACAGCAACATATCAAACATAATAAACAAGTTTTTAACGAATTGATTGCATAATTTCTTTGAAATAATCATAATTTTTTAAATTATGAAAATCTTAATTTTCTTTTTAACACGTATAAATTTATTTTTAAAAATTAGACATTACATACTAAAATACATTTTGTTCACTATAGAACGTTTATTTAGATCAAACACAGGAAAAACTACATATTTAATGCTCAAAGGGGTGTGTCAAAAGGGCGTAGTCATTTGTTTACATTTTTATTTTTCTTAGTTTAGGGCTATTTTATCCAACAAACATATTATACATTTTTAGATTCAGAGAAAAATAGCACTATTTTTAGAACAAAAATTTAAAAATCCAATTTTTTCAAAGTATATGATGTCCCTAGGCCCTTAAAAATAAAAATATAAATATTTTTAGCAGCTATTTTTTTTTTTGGAAATATATTTAAAAACGAATTTAACTGTATTTTTATAATCAAAGCAGTATTGATAGTTTTCATAAATATATAACCTTTTACTGCATACGAGGTGAGTCGGAAAATAAGTTTCTCCTGATGACTGTGGTCACAGATGTGCATAAAAGTCACAACATACAATGAGGCGTTAAAGATACCTAACTTTATTTTTCCACATAAGAAGTGCGAAGTACATTAAGACATTTGCCATACTGCTTGATAAGCTTCAATAAATCCTCCAGAAGGAAAAAACTAAAGGGGCTTTGCATATGAGAAGAAGCATTTAACGACTAAGGGCAAAAGACGACACATCAGATCAACGCAAAAAGACACGGATAAAACATTGGGTAGAGGTTGACCAAGATATAGCAGTTGGATTCGAAAAAAGTGGCCTGGGTTTCTCAGATGTGTTGTTCGGTTGTTTCAAAATAATACAAGACCACACACTCAGCGACGGCGAGCACTTTGCAACTCCTAAATTCGGAACGCCTACCATCATCTATAGTCCTAAACTCCCACCAAGTGATTTTCATCCTACCGGCACGAAGAAATTTCGTCGGAAGGCGCTTTGGAAGCAATGCTGAGAGTCAAGAAAGCCGTTGAAAATAAGCAAAACCATGAGGATTTTCTGAAGGGTTGTTTGAAGCTTATCACAGTATGGCAACTGTCACAATGCGCGGTACTTATGTGGATAAATACAGTTAGGCCTTATATTTAACGTATCATTCTACGTTTTGACTTTTTTAATACACAACTTTGACCACAGTCGACAGAGAAACTTATTTTTCCAACTCATCATCGTATGACAAACTGAATCAGTACCTTTTAAAATATTTAGAATAACAGTACTAAAATAGAAAATGCTGCGGTTGCTAGTTCAGAATGGCATTTTCCTCAAATTAAAATCAAAACAATGTCTTTCATCAAAAAGTTTTACATTTCCGTAAATTATTCTGAGCATTAACGGTACTGTACTTACACATACACAAACACACACATGCATATATATATATATATATATACATATATGGATTATATATATATATATATATATATATATATATGTATTATATATATATATATATATATATATATATATTAATATATATATATATGGATTATATATATATATATATATATATATATATATATATATATATAAATTAAAATAATATACAATAATATATAAACTAATACATAACAAAGCTATACACAAAAAGAGTCTTTGAACTAAAATGGAGACATATTATAATTTCTAGAGCTGTCAGTGAATTAGCCAGCGAGTTAGAGTTGAGCATTGCTTTATGGATCCACCCTATCCATACAGCAGACGTTTTCGACATAATAGAGATAAAAACAGAGCCATGTTGAAAAAGTTAAGCGTATTTCTAACACATGCAGACGATAAACCAAACAGTAGATGAAATGAAATAATGAAAAGTGAACAATAATATTTCTCTCATAGAAATGAATATTACGAAAATATTTTATTAGGATAAAAACTTACATGTAGGAATGAAAACTATAGATAAGTGAGAAGTAAAAATCGTATGCAGAAATCACATTCAACATTGTGTTAAAATGGAAGTGTAAGTAAAAAAAGAGCAAAAAAAAATGGAGCACCAACTAGATAGTTATTATGAAATTTATTCTAAGCACTGAACATAACTTAAAAATAAAATAACCATAAGATAATTTAAATAATATATATATATATATATATATATTTGGAAGAAATTTATATGATATACCAAAACAAGAAGAGTACAAATGAGAATAAAGAATACTACAAGAAATAATTTAATGGAAATATAAAAGAAAAACATGAAGATCGAATCTACAAAATAAATACAAAAAGAAAAGCAAATGAAAGAAAAAATCAAGCGAATCAAAAGCAATTTGGTCTTAGGACCGATTAAATGGGGTTAAATAGTTTGAAGGCGACATCTTCATCCTTTTTCAACTCGGTAGGATATATATATATATATATATATATATATATATATATATATATATATATATATATACACACATGTCCAAAATTATGTTCAGAAGCATATCGTTGTCAGTATTTTTAAATTGCATGAAAATAAACTTTTAGAATTTGTATGCTATACGTTTTGAAGAACAGGTACTACAATTCCAACCTTCAGTTTATTAAAAGATGATGTATAGGCTACTTTTTGCAGAATTACTGGATTGGGGACCGTTTAATCATATGGATCTTTTCCACCAATTTTTGTGAATATTGCATTGAAACAAAACAAGTTAACTAGTTAGCAGTGAGTATGACTTCTCATGACCGTTTGGATAATTCCTTTATATAAAGAACCGTTGGCAGGTTTGAAGCTGGAGAGTTTTCAAGAGTAGGTCATTCGAAAATTTAAAGAGGCTCAAAAGGGGTCTCCTGGCTATGGAATAAATTCTAGACAAGGTATCCGGAAGGTCAGCCAAGGTTGCCTCATAGTATCAATATTTGCACAGGATCGCTACTTGGCTTTTAGCGAATGACGACATAGGTGGACAATTGCACCTCAGCTTGCTGGATGTCAAAGCATTTACTACACAATTCACATCTTTAATTTTTTTTCAATATTTAATTAATTTTAAGTTTAGTGATATTATTCTTCATGTATTTGAAATAAATAATCTCTTACAAAAAGTCCTATTACCAGAAAAAATTAAGAAATAAAGTGTATCATTTTTTCTAAGGTTTCGTTGAGAATTATACCTATTTAATAATAAATTTATATAATTTAAATGTTATAAACTATCATTACTTAGTAAGGCAAAAATAAATATCTATTCATTTTAAGTATGCAATCGATAAATATTTCTTAGAACGAAGGTAGTGTTTCAAATTTAAGTAGATCATATTGATTTCTATTGCTATATCATATAATACAGCATTTAATTTAAAGATTTATATGCATTTAAATTACTTGCATCAAGATAAGCTATATATACATTTTTTTTTTAAAGAACATTATTATTTTGTGTGTGTCTATGCAATAACGAAATTATATTATGAAATAAAACTTTTTCGTGTGGTAGTGGACCTCCTCAATTGAAAGAAAATTTAAAAAAAAAAATATTCAACATAAAATGCTTTTAAAAAATCTAAATTATCACTTACATATAAAAATAATTAATATGAAAATTGCAATGTTTTATATATTTATTTCCAGGAGATTTCAAAAATAATATTTATTTAAAAAATAAACGAATAGATGAGTCACAGACGGTGAAACAAGGTTAGAAATAAATTTATGTTTGATATCATTCAATTTGAACCCTCATAGATTTGTTCAGTTAAAATTTGTAATCTATTATTTTATTCCTTTCCTTCAATAAATTTAATGCAAGCACCGATAGTAATTGTTATAAACAGTGTTGCATAATTATTGTCTTATTAAATCAAATAGTTAATTACACAATCATTATCACTATCATAATGGCTAAAAGAGCTTTTCTTGTGATGGAAATATTTCATTACTTAGCCGATAAAACAGCTAATGTAAGGTAAGGGATTTTAAAATTAAATTCAAGAAACTAAAACTCAAAAATATATCATAAGAAGGATTAAAGTCACATTTACTGCGTTATTACATTAGAGTTTTTAAAATTATAATTTCATTTTTAACAATCACTTTAAGAACTCCATGACGTCACATGAAGAACTTAAATTAGAACTAGTTAGCTGTTTTTTTAATTGCCCTTTATAATCTTTTAATGCGGTTTTTTCCTTATACTTTGAATTATATGTATATTACTTGTAAAAAAACGGAAAAAAATGACTATCATATGTTTTTGTTAAAAGTTTTTGCCAGAAAACAAGTCACTAATTACAATATATGTAAGATCATTAGGTTAGACAATTCAGAGTTCTCTCATCCTTTGAAAATAAAAAAAAATAACTGAATTTCCCTAAGTCATATTTCCACTATCTAATTTCATATTCACATTTCATACTAATTTCTAAAGATTCTTAAAACATGCTTCCCGAATTAGCTCTAAGAATTTCACACTACCCTCACTTTGGTTCCAGTTGACGACTACCATCAGATTAGAATATTTAAATGCTAAGCCAAAAACCCTTGAACACCACAGCAGAATCATTCCAGGATGAGAAGATTAAGGTACATAACACTTTTGTCTTTAAAGAGTTCTAAGACTTTTTCAGAATTTCTGAAATTAGCAGTTCTCCAAATATTTAGATTTGCCAGCTATAATCAAAAGCTGTCATGACATGCTTGAATTTAAGGTAAGAGCAAATAAACAGTTTGGCATTATTAAGGTTAGAAAGTTTATTTAGGTTAATGCAATTCAGCATTCTTTGCATAGAGCATGATGCATTTTTGCAGTGGATTGTTTGTGAACTCGTAAATTTATCTGTATTTGTACAACAACAAAATTTTGAATTTAAATGGAAGAAACAGTTTTCATTTTAATGAGTTAGATCGCAAAAAATTGTATATCTGAAGTTTTAGTAAATCAGGAAATATATTAATCGTTTCAATAATTTGGCTTTCAATTTAAAATTTATTTATTTTTTTGTAGAATTATATTAGTGATTATTGTTTTTTCTGCTGGATATGTTTCTATATGTATATATGATAAGTATTGTGTCTCAATTGGTAAATAATGATATTAGAATGCACTTTATATTATACGTACCTTATAATAAATAAATTCATCAATTGTTATCAGACTTAAGGTATCATATATGCTGTATTATTAAAACATAACTTATACTCAAATTATTATCTTAAAAAATGCTTATTTCTTTATTTAAAACAATATGTTGTCTGTCAAGACGTATTTTTTTATTTGGATTTGTATGTTTATATCAAAATTTGTGATTTATTAATTTTTAGTTTGGGAATTATCTTTTGTGTGATAATAATTAAAAAAGCCATATAATTTTAGAGAAAAATAAAATAAACAATAAAAATTATTAAAATGTATTATTTCTTACAGGTTTTTACATAATTTATAAGTTTGGAAGTTATTTCAAATGGATGGGAGGTCGTTTATACATACAGGAAAATATTGGACGTTGACATTCATAAGGTAATTTACTGTTTTTCTTTTACTACAAATAATTATCATTCATTTTTTTTCATCCTCAATATTGTTAATTAGGTACAAACAAGTTAATATGCAACTTTTATGTCAGTTATCAATTGTAAATTACATATTTATTGTAAAAAATTTGTGAATAAATATGCCGTTGTAGTCACTAGGTCCCATGTATAGCTTTTGCAATAACATGTTCACAAATCCATTTACATCAGAGGATTTTCAGTGAGTAAGGTTCCAAAACATTCCTAGGTACTGAGCCTGACATTCCTCTTGAGTATCATGCGAAAGGTATCCCATATACAATGGTGTTTGCTTTCTGTTTTTAATATAAAATTTGCATAATAGGGTGAAAAAGGAAGAGCATTAGGAAATACAGTATGTTACGACACGTTTTATTACGACATTCACTACATTGTTCATACATTCTTTTTAGTCTTCGTCACAAGTGTGTGAGTGCAATACTTTCACTGGATCTTAATATATATATATTTGTTTTTAAGAAGTATTTCGTAGCATTTTCGTTGAAGCATTGCTTGCTACTTTCTACATCCTTTACATTCGTCTGTAAATCAAAATCTAAATTACTTCAGAAATAAGCATCTGTTTCACTTTTAATTGATGGTTTCTGAGTAATCAACATAATGTACGCATGTTTTGCGCAATGTTCAAAAAAACACAAAAAATATTGTCATAGGCTATGATTACTTTTTCTAGACATTGGCTATGATGTGGTCATTTTATCAAGTACGATAGTTGCTACATCAATTATATTGTCTAGATAGTTTTCACGGGTGTCAAACTCAAAGGCTGACTTTGGCCAAATAAACATGGTTTAACTTAAGGTGGGCTAAATATGAAAATTTATAGGGACATTGTTCATTTTTGAATAATACATTATAATAAACGTATATAAAATGACAAGTAAAATTTAATATGTTAGTCCAGGCACTTGATATGTCTACCATTCAACTATCTTTCCAATTTCGTAAGATATGTTGATAGTTTATTACATATTACTGGGTGCTAATGTATTGACCGTGCCGTATAAATGCTTGTTGGTGGCTGCATGTGGCCTGGGGACCACATGTGTGACACCCCTGCACTGCATAGGAAACATACTTGCTACTATATTCTTCACCATTCGACTTTGCCTTATAATCCCCGCACGGAGAATTTCTTCATCCCCGAATATACTATGTTGTATTATATCTATTAAATACAGTATCTATAAAATTACATAAATACCTCATTTTTCTTCATCATAACTACAACAATGTGCCATTGCATAAGAAAGATTTTAGAGCGTGATCATGCATTTAGAACTGTAACGGTGATTCAAGCACAGAGTAGGGCATATCTGAAGAGGCGGTGGCCAGAAATATATATTTTAGAACTCGCCTACAAGCTAAGGGCCCCTCAGAGGATATAACCTTAAAGTCAGCTACACGAGAAACTATTAAATTTTCAAAAAGATTTAAATGGAGTCTTGAAAAAGTTAGGTGGTGGGTATGACATACCCTACGCGAGAAGTGCTGGCTTAAATACCTGATACTAGCATATTTCCTATACCTACAGGGAAATATAGATTCAAGATGTATACTAATTAAAAAGGGATATCAAACTTTGGATCCCCCTGTTATACTCGATAACATTAGTCAGTGAATCTCATGTTCCTATAATAGCATGGGTGAACATTGCAATTGTAAGGATCATTTTTTTAAATGGAATAAAATTTGTGGCATGTGAATGCTTTATTACATTTAATTTAAGTATGATATAATAGGAAAAGCGTAAATTTAATATATTTAGAAAAACACGTAGCTATTGGTGCGAGGCACAAATAAAATTTAATTTGTATAAACTGAAATATAATTTTCCGCTCGGATTTTTCACAGACTGCAAATATAAATGTAATAAATGGGTAAAATCTAATTTAAAAGAATTTTAATTGAGCAAGTTTAGGAATCACATAATTTTGTGAAACTTTTTGTGAAATCAGTTTATAAGCTGTATTTTCCTTCAACACAACATAATTGTTTTTTAGAAAATGCTATAAATAGAGAAAACCCCATGTTACGGGACAGATATTAAATTCATTTGAATTTGCTTTTCTGCTATTTGAAACAATAATACGAAGTAATGTCAGTGTAAAAACATTGGGAATGATATTTTCATAACAGATCAAATTATATAAAAGAAATGCCGAAATGTCGACAGACAAAACTATTATTTGTTTAATATTTTAACACTATACAATATTTTTTATGATATTGCAATCTGGTAACACGATTATACGAGGTGAAATTTATAATATATATGAAGCTACGAGCAACGATGCATGACAGGTTGTATTTATTTAGAAAGTGAAAATAACATGGAAAGTTGTGTTGATGATATATGTTAAGCAAAGACAATATAATTAATACCATTAGCTATATTTTTAAAGATAATCTCTTCAGTTAAAATATTTTCAAAGGATAATTTCGTATTTTCATTTTTGCTTATTGATTCTCAACAAACGAAGGAAAATGATTCGTTATCGGGAAAGGAATATTTTAAATAACTTTTTAGTCCTCGTGACTTTAAAGTATAGCATAAAAATGTAATCTTGAGCTACAAAGTTTACTTATGTTAGAGGAGTACATATATACCATTGGAAATAATGAGAAAGTCAGCCCATCTTTCGATAATGAATACTGAAGGATCAACAAAGGATATTTTAAAATACCGTCAGACTGTGAAATATGGAATGGTAGACCTATAAGAAATCTAAACATGTGGACATGTAATAGGATGCATTGAGATAAATATTTCATATTCTTTAGTATACTGAAGTTTTAAATAATCCAACTAGATATATTAAGGAAATTTTCTTTAATATTTCCCATGAAAGGAATGGCATCTTCCTTGAACTTCACCACAATTTTATTTACTACAATTGAGTTTAAATTTAAAATAGTTGCATTATATTTCATGGTGCTGTATAATTTTACAAAAGAATACCAGAGCCAAATTGATCCTCAAGAGATATTGTATATGCCACATAATCATATGCCATACGGGCTTACGATTTTCACATCCAGAGAACCAGAAAATCTTTTAACTCCAGCCGGGATGGAACCCTCAACAATGGGCTTACTAGACAGGTTACATCTAAAAAAGCCCCGAAGTTGACATTTTTATTATTATTAGTTTCATTCCCTTGAAAAACTACGTCTTTCAGGTTATATACAATAGTTAAAATTTCTCTAAGTATTCGGAATTACATCTACTGATATAATAGTCATTTATGAGGATATAATTTAATACAATTAGCTTTTGAATCATATCTGTTACATAACTGTAAGCCAGTGTTTCTCAAACTGTGGGGCGCGATGACCTTACGAGGGGGCGCGAGCAACATCGAAAATAAAAGACTTAAAAAATAATTAGTTTACGGGAATGAACTAAAACAAAATACTTTCAGACATAATAAAAAATGCACTTTACTCTGATACAATTTATAGAGCGCGCGCGCGATATTCAGTCAGCAAAAATAAAAAACTTCTTCTATATCTAATTAGCTATTTTTGATCCTATAACCAAATAAAAAAACTTTCATTTGATTTGCTGTAATCCCATGATGAGAAATATTTTTATTACGCTTTTTTTTTTTTTAACCTAACATACTACTCTTTCAGAGAAAACAGATCCTGCAGACCCAGAATCGAAAAAAAATTTAGGAATATAAAAAATTCATCACTATCATTATCTATGAAATACTGCACATTATAGCAGTAATCGGTTTGACCTTCTAAGTTATTGGTACAGTTAGTTATGACCCTCTCTTGTGTGTTCTCTGTTGCGCTTTTTCTATGCAAAAAGAGTTTTATGATATTTGGAAAACCACGGAAAGCACACCCACACACAAGCACATAAAGGATTACTTGGCCAAGGCATATTTTTATAGATATTCTCAACATATAAAGCAAAACGAAAAACGTTTCACACAATTTTTTTAGCAGTAACATACATATTATCATAATGAATATACTTTTTACCCGGAAGTGGTCGATCGGGACACACAGATTACGAAATTGTTAATTCTGGCAAAAAACTGTTTATTACCAAAGCAAAATTTAAAAGTCCTTGAAAGAAGGTAAGTAAACTTTCTCTTAATTAAATTATTCACTGAATCATGATTTGTATCTTGTACAACAAAATAATTATAAAAAAAAAAGGATTAGGTGCATCAATAACCCCGCTCGACCGTATCGAGTGCGTGCCTGCTCCCGGGTTAAAACATGTTGAAAATTTTCGCTTTAAATATTAAAAATAATACAATTATTCTTCATTGGAACTTGATATTATTGTTCATTATTTAACATCAGTGGTGCACACAAGGGGGTCCTAGGATCCGGACCCTCCCCTCTCAAAGCTCTTGTTATTTTTTCCGATTGATTATAATTATAAGTTTTTCGTTCGCAAAATTTAATTAAGTATTTGTTATTAATGATTAATTTTATTACTTAATGCTAATTATTTATTCAATAATTAATTTTTTTACTGTGTTTTGTTCCCGAAAATCGACAAAATCAAAAGGAACCTGATACAAGATTGTTGAACTTTCGACCCCGACCCCCTTGAAAAATTCCTGTGTGCGCTACTGTTTAACATCAATTAAAAATGTTAATTCTGTGAGGCTTAAAAATTGCAATTTGCTTAAACCAATTTTAATTTGAGCAACCATTTTAAAAAAAAATCGTTTTTAGTTTTGTAAACATTGTCGAGCACTTGGCTTTGCTTCCCCTTACAATTCAGCTATTATATCAATAATGTTTTATTTTCTTATAAATGAACTCGTGCAAAGAGTCGTTCTTCAGTCGGTATACTTTTTAATTTATCAGTGATGCACAGAATATTTTATAACTAATTAATTAATACTAAATGAAGAACAAGTTTAATAAGTATTAATGACGTCCATGAGCTTGTCTTGGAAAGCAAAGTTTTTATAAGGAATGCTTATTATTAGAAATTGATTCTCTGAGTTTTTTTTCTATATTTAGCAGATATGTATATTTGTCTTTTTTAAGCAGCTACCGCATTTTGCAATATGTTCAATTTAAAAATTAGAGAAAAAGGAAAAATAACATAATAATTATCCTATTATTTTATTTATTTATTTTTTTTTTGCTTTAAAGGAGTATACAAAATTTAATACTTATGTTACTAATTTGTATGGTTTATAATTAAGATCGCCTATTGTAGCTTTAGCTTCAAAGTGCATTATTATTGCATTCAGTACATTATTAATGTATAAGGGGGCGCGAAAAAATTGTGATCGAAAAGGGCGCGCCAGTATTGAAAGTTTGAGAAGCACTGCTGTAAGCACATTATTTGACGCTGAATCATTTTAAGGAAAACAAACACATTTTTCAAAGGAAAACAAAGTTAACGTCAGGTTTAGAAGTATTACTCCTGTGAAATACAAACATTACGAATTTAGAAGAAAATCAAAATATCCGTAGTTATTTCAAAAGTTGAAAATTCGAATTACTGAATACATAAATAATCAAAATTGAAAGTAATTTGGTAGATTGCATTAAATCAGAGCCTGAAACTGTTTAAGCAAATAGCTAACTAGGAGTTTAAATGTAACGAGAGTAAATTTGCGACAGTCATGAAAAGAAACATTTTTTTTGCCTGATTTCGAAGTCAAGTTGTATTTTAATTTTTCTTTTTTTGTATGCATTCAAAAATATGAAGTATGGCCGTGATAACATATTCATGTCTCAAGCAGACAACACAACTAAGGAATTAATTCGAGTTTACCTAAATACTTAAATAATCCTGTTTTGTTTTTTAAATGTTTCCTAACAATTTCATTAGTGTAAATGGTTGCAACACTAATTGCAAAATGTAATTTGAATTGTCTGAAACATATTATGAACTCGTGTATTAAAATTTATAAAATCCTTGACGTTTATTTAGTAAGTTAAATACATTACGAACAAAAGAAAAAATATAAATTAATACTTTTAGAATATGTCAGATATAGTATGTGTCTATTTCACGATTTAATCTTATTGAGCCTATATAATTATAGAAAAGAAAAAATAAAATAAAAATTAGTTTTAAATATCTCTCGAAAAATTCCATTCATTTATTATTTATATTGATCATGTGGTTAGATTTACTTTACATTGGAAATGTGCTTTAAGCCTGAAAAATTGCTAACCTAACGTAATAGGATCTGATAATAAAGACACCAATAGCGTAAAACAAGCCATTTATAGTAAAATTAGAATATAAATAAATTGAAATAAAATTGGTATTATTTAAAACATTGGGAATGATACATGACCTAAAAGATTCTTGGATTTAAATACTATATAATGTACTAAATATGTATATTTTTGTAAGATCTCTTTGTAAGGAATAACCCTAATTGAATGAACCCGGAATTTAAAATTGATGAAAAAAAATAAGTAGATGAATTATACTAAATTCTTCAAGTTGTCTTGAACGGTATAGTTTGAAAACATTTAAAAAATGTAGAGTAACAGAAATGCTTTGGGCAATTAAGTCTTCATTATAAATACTTATTTTGATTTAACCCTCTAAGTGGATACCTTCCTCCTGAAAAGTTATTCCGAAAG
Source organism: Trichonephila clavipes (assembly GCA_019973935.1). Lineage (NCBI taxonomy): Eukaryota > Metazoa > Arthropoda > Arachnida > Araneae > Nephilidae > Trichonephila > Trichonephila clavipes. The sequence goes on along the minus strand of BMAU01012226.1, from coordinate 4,249 downwards.
CGTTAACTCTTATTTTGAAGTTCACTTTAAAAATGTAACAGACTTTCCTTTCCCCCTTTTAGAACTTGAGGTCAAACGGGGACAATTTTATGACCTAGTTCGGTTCCTTTGTCAAGTAAGAACCAAGAGATCAATCGTTTACAGCTAGCTGTTGTTGCCTTGGGCAATCTTGTATGAAAGCCAGTGGAATTCGGCGTTTCTTTCTCCTATATGTTCAGTCACAGTAAAATTAAAACAAAATGAAGGGTAACAAAAAGGGGAAAAAATAAATAAATAGTATGTTGCAAAAAGTTGAAAAATAATTATATTTTCTTCAAACAAAAATTTATTTTTCTGTCATTTTTAAAAATTAAAAAAATATATATATTTTTTGGTAATGCGATTTGAACCAGAAAAAAAAACATCCTGTATTCATTTTTGAATATGAGAAGTAAGAAAACGCGCTCCTTTCCTGTTTTTTCAAAAATAAATGTAGGTTAAAAAGCAAAAGGCCATATCTCGTTTTTAAACAATAACACAATAAATGGTGCGCTTACAGTGATATACATACGATGATTATATTTATGAAATAAAACCGATCTTTCTCTATTCAGTTATATTTTTAATTCTTGAAATAACATAAAAAATGATTACAATACTTTTAATTTATTTAAATTTAAATCATATAATGATGATATTTTTATGTTAACTGAATATTTTCGGAAAAATCCAAATTTTCGTTCCTAGTGCTTTCCTTTTCGTGAACTCCTCTGTATTAAAGTAAAAATATCTTTCCCACATCGGCATTTGTGATGGACATAACACACTTCAGTCAATAATTTTTAATTTTAGGGGGATATACTTCTTCTCAAATGCGCATGACAGTACTTCTAACCATTTTCACTCAAGTTAAATTTCTTATCTCTTCTGTTTCTTTTATTACAAGGAAAAATGTCACACATCGATAACTACATTTTCACACAATTCAGTCTTTTACAAATTCTACTTGTAAGAAAAGTTCCTTACTAATTTTGTCTTTCAAAACAGTACACTTAAAAAACAATTTTGTTCAGTGAAGTTGCTGACAGTTCCAATGTATTCATAACAAATTTTAAAAAACAAATTTAACACTTTTAAATGTATCCTGTATTAAATTTTTCAAAATACACAAATATTTCCTGCTGCATGTAAGATATAGTATGAGATGTGGTGTCCGGTTGTGAAAGAATGTTTAAGTACGTGTAGACTATTTTTTGAAAATTTAAATATCACTGAAATGATCATATAACTGCAAATGAGCCTTATTTTAATGTGTGTGCTGGTATCAAAGTAAAAACACTTTACAATATTAAACAGCCTATGGGTTTATACTCAATATCAAACTATTCGCAAAATGGCTACAACTTTTATTCAAATTGTAAAAGAAAAACTGAAATATAAATATATCTTACTGCAGTCAAAAATATTCATAATATGTAAGTATCCTATTTCTCCACTTATTTCTGTACATTTTAAAAAACTGTAGCTGAATGCAATTTTTATTTATAAACGAGGCATAACAGCTCACACAGTCGTAAAAAATGTCTACCATTTTTAAATATACTACTATAAAACGTATATGGATTGTAAGATCAGTTGTAAAATCCTAAAAGCTTTTAGAGGAGCTAAAAACATGTAATTTTTTGATTGATCAAATTTTAATATAATATACACAAATATACATGTTATTAAGCAAATACATTTGAAAATCAAACTTCCTTCTGAAATAAACGTAATTGAAAGAAAATGTTTAATTGCAAAATGAGTGGAACCATGTTTATCCAAGGGGTATCCCTAAAGTGAGAATCCACAAACTTAAGACTCAAACTCAGAAGGCACAATAATCCATGAGGGCCAGGAACTACTGTGCCCATCATAATACACGTGACCATTGACGCTGAGGTGCATGAACAGATGTCCCGATTTGCGGTCGGTCTGAAGAGAAACCTAAAGTGTTTAAGACCCGGAAGCGCTTGGTACATTTATCGACCCAATGTAGCGGGGATGAAAGGCAGAGTCGACCTTACGCAGCCCGTTATTAGAACCCCTGGTGTGGAAGCACTATACACTACCACTCAATCCCATTCGGTGAAAAAATAAAATTTATTATTAGAATCTTATATGAATCCCTAATGAAAAGGGAGTCCAAACTTTTTTTTTTTCATGTAAACTGTTTAGACGGAAATGGTTAATTATGAACATTTCACAAGTTGCATAGATTAAAAAGTAACCGTTATAGTTTACATAAATTTTTTAAGGGTGCAAAAAGTATATTTCGGCTGCACGAATTAATTTTAAAAGGAAATACGGTTACGAAAATGAAGTACAAATCTATCTAAAGCAGGGTTGGTTACCTTACATATTGTCAAACACAACAAATGTATTGGGGCCAATTCCACAATTCGTTGTTATAAAAATGTATGGAAAATTACAAGATTTATTTTTGCATTTGTAATTTATATATATATATAATTTTTCCCTGGGAACTTTAAAAGCTAGAGCACATCCATCAAAAACCGCGGTTCTCTCTGTTTTTCCAGATCGCCCTGACTAAGCCGGCTCTGCCATAGTAAGTGAAATGCCGGATTTTGTTTGTCAAGATCAATTTATAGCAGAGACTGCATTTTTCATGTATTTTAGATGGTCGTTTTATATTTTTCGCCTCAATATCTTATTGTCTAATTTAAAAATTAGATAAAAATTCTTGACAATCGCATCAATAAACATGATAATTTTTATTAGTATATGAATGTGTCATCAAACGATTACATGACTACTATTAATATATTATTTTAACCATTTAATTAATATTAAATATAACATAACGCACACAAATTTTCTGAACTTTAAAATAATATTCTTGAAAACTACTTCAGATATACTCAAAATTTTTCATTCCTTCGCTTTAGCTTTCAGTTTTGCTTCAAAATTAAGAATTTATTGTAATTTTTAAAAGATACCAAAGAAATATACTGCTATATAATAAAATTTGAAATTTTATTATACTCAAACAATTGCTAAAACTTATGGTAAATAATTTTAACTGCCCGATGCATTTTTTTGAAATTTTAAATGGAATTTCTAACATAAAATTTCTAGCTTTATACGGTCGAGATTTCAAAAAATATCCAGATTTTAATTACTTATTCAGTTAGTCTTTAAAAAAAGATAAATGTTGAGGTATTTTGTATAAATAGATATTTTTGAACAATAATTCGGAATGTTTTGAATAGCCTGAATTTAAAACTGATTTTTTATGTTTATTTATATGCATAAATGTCTACTGTAAATGTTTCCGTATATTTTGATTACCATTTATTCAAACATTCAAGTTATAAAAAAAAAATGTGTGAAAATCTTCATTCATGATGTCTTTGGTAAACTGAAGTTCAAGCACTTAAAATTCAAATATAATCCGGTGTATTTTAACAATATATAACTAGGCACTGTACTTAAACTTCCCTGAACACTTGGGCTTTGAAATCTAAAAAAAAAACTAATAAAATCTTAATTAGTTTTTTTTTCGTTATTATTTTATCATCAAAGTGTAAGGAAATGTTCTTAAAAATTTTCTGATGAAGCCTTAAATTTTATTCATTTTTAGTGGTTGAAAATGAAAGGTTTCCAAATTTTATAGAGTTTGAGTGTTTTATTAATTTCTTTTTGGCATCTTATAATAAAAATAATCATGTTTCAAAACTGAAAGCTTTGATTAAAATAAAGAAAATGTGAAGTGAAAGAATATACTTAAAAAGATATAATTTGTCTAATTATATAAAATAAGCAGGAATGCACTGACACGCCCCCCAACTTGTTTACAGCTTCAAATTAATATGAAACCAAAAGGAGAATTTGTGGCATATTTTACTTATGCCGTTAGGACTTTATAAAACTTTTAAAGTACGATTTAACAAATAAACACTTCCTGGGGTCTAAAAAGAAATTTCCCCCGATTTTTGGTTGCCCCAGGGTCAAAACACCGAGTGTTCCGGCGAGCCATAAAACTTCCTATCAATTGATGCTGCTCAACTGTTTGCTTCACACCGTCCTCAATTATCTTACATAGATGTTAAACCTTTGAGAAGGGGAAAGGAATTTCTTTGAAGAAAAGTACGACGTAATCACCTTTTGAAAGCGTTGTGCGAGAGGAACCAGAAGAATCGGCCGCGCAGTGCATTTTTCAGTATCTTTTTACACTGAAGGAATTTCCGTTGCTATCCGCTTAGAGGGT
>BMAU01012225.1:0-21236 GCA_019973935.1 Trichonephila clavipes | reverse complement strand
ATACATATATATATATATATATGTATATATATATGTATATATATATATATGTATATATATATATATATATATATATATATATATATATATATATATATATATATATATATATATATATATAAATGTTAATATAATATATTTATTATACATAACAACGATCATATAATATAACAAAATAGTTATAAATAACATAATAATAATTACAATTTTAAGTATATTTTTTAATAATTATAAAAAAAACTTAAAAATAAAAAAATATTTATTACAAATAAATAATGTAAAACAATTATTATTCATAATAATTATTACATTATGTTATGTTATAAATAAAATAATTACATGCTATGTTAAATTTATATAAAATAATTAGCTCTGATAAGTTATATAATACTTTCTTCAATTAATTTCATCATATAAGAAAAATTGGAAGGAAGCATTAGTAAAAAGTAATATAAATTAAAAATGTGCGATTTTAGTAATATATAAAGGCAAAGCACTCATTAAAAAATATCCGGCACTCACCAATGTTATAAGAAATGTAAGTACTTGAATGACTGAAACTTTAGTTTAAATAGCAAATGAAATTGAAATGGTTAAATTTTTAAAGAAATTGAATTAAAATCGTCTGAAATTATAATAGGGTTACCGCGGAAAAAAACGCAATAAAAATTAGCTCTAATAAGTGCTATCCCAGGGTTTCTCAAACTGTGGGTCGCACCGCCCTGAGGGGAGCGATAACCTTACGAGGGGGGCGCGAGCATATCGAAAATAATAGATTTAAATAAATAATAGATTTCAAAAATTATTATTTTACTAGAATGAATTATAGGGGGTCACTTCACGAAAATCCATTAAAAATCGATTTTTCAATTTTGATTGAAACATAAAATACCATTCTTTTCTTTCTAATGCAGTTTAAATTTTTGCTCTAGCTTAATTAGAAGTATTTTTAATATTTTTTTAAAAAGTTGTTTACATCTGTCAACCCCAAAACCGCTGGATTGCCACGCCCTCTCAAATCAAAACAAAAGACACATGCTACTTTTCAGCCTTATCAAATGGTTTAAATTGATTAAAAGAATTTATTTTGATCAGCAGCTTATCCAGGAAAGAAGTGAAGTGAATAGTTGTAGATGTTTGTTTACTTACAGCCTATTTTTTACCTCCTTAAATGCAACGGATTTCTGCTATCGTAAAATAGTGTTTTTATCAAAAACATTAATAAAACGCTTTACAAAACGTTTTTTAAACTCTGTTAAGTAATAAAATGTTTAAAACGAAAGAGTTTGGAAAGAAATGTACAACATTCCAAACTTTTATGGATTTAAATGTTGATAAGTCAGACAATTTCAACATAAATAAATCAGCTTTAAAATCTAAGTTAGGTAAGTTTAATAAAGAGTATGTTTCTTTTTAGATTCATTTGAATGTTTCTGTGAAATTCCTGACATTGTACTGTTCTTTTGTGCTTTGAAACAATATTAATTACATAAAATTAATGTAAAAACCACAGGTATTCACATAATATTTTGGTCGCCAAATCTAGGATTTGGCTACAAAATTGTTAATATGTTGTGACTTTGTGGTCTTATTCAAACATTTTTTAATACCAGGTTTACTAAAAACAGTAGTTAATCAAAAAAAGGTACAAAATTATATAAAGTGGACTCAATAGAATTTCATATGCTATGAGGTCTATTTAAAAAGAAGCAGTTGCAAAAAATATTTTGCGGAGTTATGCATTTGTCACTTACACCATAGTGGGTTTATGATTCCATGCATACATTAAATAATGTGACAGAGAAAGTAACCAAAGTGTCTATGGCTTTAGCTGCTGCCGAAACAATATTTAATGGATAACCAAATGTACAGTGGCTATCAATGGTACCTGCCTAAAAAGAAGCTATATATTTCTAAATGGTGTTGTTACGGCAGTTAGTTTGGACACTGGGAAAGTTGTTGATGCTAAAATATTATCGCAGATATGTTCATGTAATTTTAACAGCGATGTTTATAGCAATGAGTGTTCGGCATGTTACATTGAAAATAGTAGGGGAATGGAAGTTGAAGAGGTGCACTTTTTTTGTATCTCCTCATCACTCGCAGACATTACACAATAAATTACGATATACACAATATTTGGACTATATGGGAACTCTAAAGCATACAAATCAGTTTTTGAATCTAAAGATATGTCAATATTGAACAATATTAGAATGTGTTGATCATGTTGAGAAAATGATGGGGACATGACGTAGGGCCTTGAAATTAAAATTAAAAGACAGAAAGCTTAATGACAAAAAAATCTCTAGGATTCCGTAATGGCTTGGCAGATGCTGAAATAAACAAATTGCAAAGTTACTATGTTTTGGCTGTTCAAAAACAAATCGAAAATTTGTCAGCCATAAGGCAAGTTATATGGGCTATAATTTTTGATAAAATGTTCACAGATTTGAATCTACGCCGACACGGTTTATGCACCATGGGATGACTTGTGGTGTAGATATAATATGTCCATACTGAAAGGTTACACATACAAGCATAAACACGACTTACCTATTGTAATTAGAATTGCATAAACAAAGTATTTATTTAGAGGTCACTAATCTTGAACATTTATCTGATGCGTGTTTGATAAACTCAAAATATTAGTGAAAGCGGAAATAGTTTTTGGTGTATAATTCCAAAACTGTATTTGTGCAATTGAAACTTCAAAAACTATAGTACATGAAGCTATATACTTATATAAGCAAGGCTTCATTACCAAATTGAAAGTTTTAGATGTATTAAACATTCAAAACCTGAATTTACAAAATGTCGAGCATTGCAAAAAGTAGATCATCCGTGTATTAGGAAAGCAGAATAGTCAGTTTTACAATGAACCAAAGAAGCTAGAATTAAAAACAAACAATTAAAATGTAGGCAAGAAGATGATCTTGCAGAAGACACTAGCAATCTAAGTTATAGTTCTGGTATGCATTAGTTAATAGTAAGTTTTTACTTTAAATCACTATTTCTCAAAAGTGTAAATTTCAACACAAAAGGAACATTTTTGAAAACTACTTATTTTACAGCCTTGAAAAACTTTGCACATATGTTAACATATACAAATAAATATTTTAATGAGAGATTTTGTCAAAAAAATTATTCAAAAATATTTATGGATTAAATGTACAAGAATTTTCATCGTTTTAAAATTTTGACGTGTTACTCCACATATGAATTTTTTAAAAAACTAATCAAAATTTTGAAAATGCTCCCATTAAAATAATAAAAACAATACAATGAATACACAAAAAAAAAAAATTCATGACTGTACAAATCCAGCCAATTTTTAAAAATGTTCCTAAACTTGGTCATTTTTAACATTACGGAGATAGGAAAATGCTGCGTGAAGTGACCCCTTAAAACGAAATACTTACAAGTATAGTAAAATGCACATTTACTCTAAAAATAATTAATAGGCGCACGCACGATATTAAGTTATCAAAAATAAAACTTCTTCAATACCTAATTAGCTATCTTTGATCCTGTAACCAAATAAAAAAACTTTATTTGATTTGCTGTAATCCCATGACGAGAGATTTTTTTATTACGCTTTCTTTTTAAAATCTAACATACTACTCTTTCAGAAAAAAAGAAACAGATCCCAGAATCGAAAAAATTTAGGAACATAAAAAATACATCACAATCATTATTTTTGAAATACTGCACATTATAGCTGTAATCTGTTTGACCTTCTAAGTTATTGGTACATATAGTTTTGACCCATCTCTTATGTGTTTGTTTCTCCTTTAGGGAAGTTGTAAGTAATGTATTTCTCTGTTGCGCTTTTTTCCATGCAAAAGAGTTTTATGATATTTGGAAAATCACGGAGAGCACACACACAAACACACATTTTGAACGATTACTTGGCCAAGACTTATTTTTATGAGTATTTTCAAACATATAAAGCATAACGAAAAACGTTTTAAACATATTTTTGAGCAGTAACATACATATTAACATAATGAATATACTTTTTACCCGGAAGTGGTTGCGCGAGACACGCAGATTATGAAATCGTTAATTTTGGCAAAACTGTTTATTTGTTACGAAAGAAAAATTGAAAAATCCTTGAAAGTAGGTCAGTAAACTTTCTCTTAGTCAAATTATTCACTGGAATCACGATTTGTATCGTGTACAATAAAATATTTATAAAGAAAAGGAGGATTTGGGAAACTCAATAAACCCGCTCAACCGTATCGAGTGCGTGCCTACCCCGGGTTAAAAAATGTTGAAGTCTTTTCACTTTAAATATTAAAAATAATACAATTATTCTTCATCGGAATTTATATTACTATTCATTCTTTAACATCAATTCTAAATGCTAATTATGTGTGGCTTAAAATTACAATTCGTTTAAAACTAATGAAAATTTGAGCAATCCTTTTTAACGTTTTTGTAAACATTGTCACGCACTTGGCTTTACTCTCCTTACAATTCAGCTATTATATCAATAATGTTTTAATTTCTTATGAATGAACTCGTACAAAGAGCGGGCACTTCAGCCAGAAAACTTTTAATCTATTAGTACAGCACAGAGTATTTTATTACTAATTAATTAATACTAAATTAAGAACATGTTTAATAAGTATTAAAGACTTCCACGGGCTTGTCTTGCAAAGCAAAGTTTTTATAAGGAAATTAGAAATTGACCCTCTGATTTCTTTTTTTAATATTTATCAGATATCTATATTTTGTCTTCTTAGCAGCCACCGCATTTTGCAATATATTCAATTTAAAAGTTATGGAAACAAAAAATAACATAATAATTATCCTATTATTTTATTTATTTATTTATCTTGCTTAAAAGTGGTATACAAAATTTAATACTTATGTTACTAATTTGTATGGTTTATAATTAAGATCACCTATTGTAACTTTAGCGTCAAATTACATTATTATTGCATAAGATATAAGAGGGACGCGATAAAAATTGTGATCGAAAAGAGGGGGCGCCAGTATTGAACGTTTGAGAAGCACTGCGCTATCCCCATGGCAACCACATTATCACACGATAAAAATATCAAGTTAACTATATTATAATGTTATCACCCATGTTGGCGAACATAAACCGCACTCATATGCCAAAATAGCTCCTTAGAAGGAGCTACGCATTCTGAAATCCAGGCCGACTAGATGTTAGTATCATTTGCGCGCGGAAGAAAAATAATTCATTTTTTATTTGTGGCACTTTAGCTCATAATCTGAAAAATGTGCATGGCAGTTTTGTTGATCTCCACAAAAATTGTTCCATAACAAAATAAAAAAATGCAGGTGAAGCTTTGAAATTTAGCAGGCATGTTTATAAGGATTCAAAGTATTATATAAACCATTAAAAATATGGATAGTTTGATGATTTTTTTTTGCCTACCATGTCTTCTAAACAGGCTTCGGGCAAATTCTGGATTTCTTTTGAAATTGAACCACTAAGAACGAATAAAAAAGAATTAACGTATTGTCTCAGTTTCCATTATCGTATTGTTTGCATAAACTCTTCTTAAACAAGCATTAAGAATAATGATGATAGTTAGCTGCTTCCTGTGGGGAATATAAAATCCACTATATATATTTCAAAGCAGGAAAACAGGGTGTCAGTTTTCCTAGTTATATTTAGTGTAAATTTTTTATAGTAAATTTAATTTGTTTATCTCTATCTCCTCGTGTTAAAAATTATAATGATAACATGTATCATTTATATTATTATTATTACTTTGAAATAAACAATTTAAATTACGGTATTTTTTTAATTTTGCTAACATTCATTAATAAGTTTATTATCAAAGTATTTGATTACTTAGACTCTACGATCCTCTGAAACTTAAATGCTGATCACAAAGAAAGAAATAGAGAAAGGTTTGACATTACGCCACAGACAAGATTGGAAAACGATAATTATTACTAATAATTAGGGTTTAATTTACATTTACTTAAGTTTATTGAGATAAAAGTTTAAATTAATGCCGATACCCATATGTTATTTAATGCAAATTAAAGCAAGGGATATAATTCGTATACAGGGCTCAACACACAGTAAAACAGGTACCACATACACACACACACACACACACATATATATATATATATATGCACGTGTGTGTACCATTTTCCATTATAGACCAAATCTACTGAATGGACAGTACTCGAGGATAAATTGTATAATATGACACTTAATCACTAATCCCTAACGAAAAAAGTATATCCAAAGTTGTCAAGTTTCATCATTTAACTAGTTGAAAAAAACCTGTTCCGCAAATCTTTATGTAAAGAGTTGTCAATGTAATTAACAAGGAAATGTAATTAATCTTTGATTTTGATACTGCCTATTTTTCATGACAAGTCTTTATAAAAAAAATTACGAAATATGCCACTCAATAAATATGAACATAACATGAACATAACATAACATAATTTAACATGAACATAATTTTCGAGATCTTGTAATACGTATTGTCATGTAATGGTACCATTTCTAACAAATATATTATTGAATATACTCCTGAAGTTTCTCCTGATGACTGTGGTCACAGATGTGCATAAAAGTCACAACATACAATGAGACGTTAAAAATATAACTTTATTTTTACACATAAGTACGAAGTACATTAAGACATTTGTCATACTGCTTGATAAGCTTCAATAAATCCTCCAGGAAAAACTAAGGGCTTTGCATATGGAAGAAGCATTTAACGACTAAGGGCAAAAGACGACACATCAGATCAACGCAAAAGACACGGATAAAACATTGGGATTTTCAGTGAGTAAGGTTCCAAAACATTCCTAGGTACTGAGCCTGACATTCCTCTTGGAGTATCACGCGAAAGGTATCCCATACACAATGGTGTTTGCTTTCTGTTTTAATATAAAATTTGCATAATAGGTGAAAAAAAGGAAGAGCATTAGGAAATACAGTATGTTACGACACGTTTTATTACGACATTCACTACGCATGTAAACAAGGGTACGGCGCAATTTTGTTACAAGAAGCAGAAGATGGAAAGTTACATCCCGTTTACTACATGTCAAAAAAGACAAATACAGCAGAAGAAAAGTATGACAGCTACGAACTAGAGGTACTAGCAATTATCAACGCATTAAAGAAGTTTCGTGTTTATCTTTTAGGACAACACTTTAAAATAGTAACTGACTGTTCAGCATTTCAGAAGACTATGCAAAAAAAGGAGCTAATTACTCGCATAGCCAGATGGGCACTTCAATTAGAAGAATTCGATTATGAAATAGAGCACAGAGCTGGAAGTCGTATGAAGCACGTTGATGCTCTTAGCCGATATCCCGTAATGATGGTATGCAATGATACATTAACTTCAAATCTTAAAAAAGCACAAGAGGAAGATGACAACATCCAAACATTGAAATCACTTCGAGAGAAACAAGAATCAGAAGAATTTTTTGAGCGAAATGGTATACTCTATAAGTACTTAAATGGTCGAGAATTAATTGTAACCCCTAAAGCAATGCAAGCTGAGCTAATTAAATTGATTCACGAAAATGGTCATTTCTCAGTAGGAAAAACAGAAGAAATTGTGAAACAGGAATTTTTTATCCCAAATTTATCCAACGTCGTTAAAAAGTAATAGTTAATTGTTTCCATGTATCTTAGCTAATAAGAAAACTGGCAAAAAAGAAGGGTTTTTGAATCCTATTTCTAAGGAAAGCATTCCTTTAAGTACGTACCATGTTGACTTCATTGGTCCTTTACCCTCCACAAACAAAAGTTATCAACACATTTTCACCGTAGTAGACGCATTTACCAAATTTACTTGGCTATATCCCGTCAAAACTGTGTCTGCTGAAAGTGCCCTCGAAAAACTAAAACAACAGCAGAAAACCTTTAGTAATCCCATCAGAATTATCTCTCATAGAGGTTCAGCATTCAGTTCAAAATTATTCAACGACTACTGTGATGAAGAAAACATTCAACATCTACAAATAGCAACAGGTGTTCCTCGAGGAAACGGACAAGTTGAACGAATTCATCGAACTTTGATTCCAGTTCTCACCAAACTATCATTAGACGACTCAACGAAATGGTACAAATACGTCGACAGATTACAGAGGGTACTAAATAGTACTATAAGTCGCAGTACAAAATGGACACCATTCGAACTATTAGTGGGAATCAAAAATGCGTAACAAGGAAGACATCCTAATCAAAGACTTACTTCTAGAAGAAATGCGAAAGAATTACTAGAACAACGCGAATTTTTAAGAAACGATGCAAAAAGAACATCGAAACCCTGCAGTCTGAAAATAGAAAGACGTATAACAGAAGAAGAAAGAAAGCTTCGTTATACAAAGAAGGTGATTTTAGTAGCCATCCAAAGAACCCAATTTGGAGCTGGACTAATACTAAGACCAAAGTTCTTAGGCCCTTACAAAGTAACAAAAGTTAATTCCAAGGATAGGTATGAAGTGTAAACGGTTGGTCAGCACGATGGACCGAACTCAACCACCACCTCAGCTGATTTGATGAAACATTTTTATGCTTAATTGAATTTTTTTTTGTTTGTTATTATTTTTAATTTTTCTCATATCTCTCTTGAGAAATTAATAGATGTTCTATGGTAACACTCGTTTCCATAAATCATTTTATATTCACTTGTAATATTTATTATATTTTCGTTTTATTCATTATCTTTCTATTGATGTGAAGGATTTTTTTCATGGTTTAGTTAATTGTAGATCGCAACATAGAATATTTTGTTTTTATATGCTTTATTTTAGGTCCGGAATTGTGAATATTAGGTGTACATCTTTTCATCTGTAATATTTTATTTTATTATCTTTAAGAATCGTATTATTTGTCTTTATTACATTCATATTCCAATAATCATCAAATTTATAGTTGTAACTAAAAATAGTTTGTATTTAAAGTACTTTAGCTCTCACCCTCTGTCAGGAGAGGGTGATTTTGTAGGATTTTCCCTTTGAAACATTTGTTAAAAGGTTGAGTCATATCCTTTTCAGAGGACCATAAATCTCAATTTTATTTATTACTGCATTCCGAAGCAGCGCCATCTAGTGAGCTTTCGTAGCTCCGGCTTGAATAATTTTTCGGCAGAGGCCTACTAACCACTGCTTGTTCAACACGTCGCGTCTTTACCGCATTTCCGCGCCCAGCGTGGCACCACCAGTCCTAACATCCAAGAATGAGAAAGGTTAAATTTCCCCGTCTTCTAAAGGTATAACTCAACTTTTAATTAACCTAATTCCTGCATTTCTTTCTCTTTGTAAATATCCCCTTTTGTAAATATTTCCCTTTAACTTTAAATAAATTATCTTTTACTTTGAAGTATTTGTGTTTAAATGACTTAGATTAAATTAATAATTCATCACTCACCCTTAAATACTTACCCCTAGACAAACCACCTCGCCAATCTAAAATCCCGCCTTCTGAAGAGTCTGATTTTTATTCGAAGATTTATTCGGACTCCCACATATATATTTGTTCTGAGAGTTATTGGTATCATAATCATAATTATATAAATTGTTATGCCTAATAAAATCTGTATTCCAGAAAGTTCTAGTCCTATAGGAGTTTGCCTTTTCACCACTAGTATTAACTACTGTAAAATTTGAACCACCAATCTTTGATTCATTGTAAGACCTCTAACAAAAGCAATGTAACTCAAATCAAAAACTCAAATCTAAATAACTGATATCAAAATTCAGTAATGAAATGGAACAAAAATATTCCAATGTATAGAAAACTGATACAGTGTATCAAAACTAAAAATTGCCTAAAACAAGAAAGGGCATCCAAATCAAGAAGACTATTCAGTACACTAACTGATATTCAAAGAATATCTAACACTCAATTTATGGTAACTTTCTATTGATAATGCACACATACCATAAAGGGTCAAGTACACGGGGCGAGTTTACAAGCTACAAGCCGGCTTTTTTACAAGCAGCTCGTAAACTAGCCCAGAGTACTCACCGCACTCGCTTAAAAGCTGCTTTTAAAAAAGCTCTTGAAAAAGTTGACTCTGCCGGCGACTTTACACGCCACTCGCCGGCTTTTGAGCGATTTAGATTCTAAACTAGCCAAGTGTACTGACCGTAGCTTGTGGGATTGTCCAGAAGCAACGAGTAGAACGGTCTTGAAAATGTCGGAGGAATTAGTTCTATCGGGAGTTTTAGTTCTATCAAAAGTGATTAAAAAAGAGTTAATTAGACGACAAAACGTGAAACGGAATAAGAGGAAAGTGTGGGTGAAACCGTGGGTAGGAAGACGTACTGAATATGGTGCATCACATACATTACTGAAAGAGCTGAAGAACGAAGACCATACAGCCTATAGAAATATGTTAAGAATTACAGGTGAACAGTTTGATGAGCTACTGGAAATGGTTCGCGGAAAGTTGTCAAAGCAGGACACGACAATGAGAATGGCGATTCCAGTAACCACAAAATTAGAAATAACTTTACGATATTTAGCAACTGGTGATTCGTTTAAATATTTGGAGTACCTGTTTCGAGTTCCAGAAACAACAATATCCAGGTTCTTACCACATGTACTTACGGAGATTTGTTGCGTGCTTCGTCCATTTATTAATGTAAGTGTAAATATTTTATCTTATTTTTATTTTCAAAAGTTGCATGAATGAACATTTTGCCCTTGTATTAAGTAACGTTGGTTTGAAATATAGAAAAGGATGGTAAATATACACTTCTCAATCTCAAAACTTGTATTTAAAAATTTATTTTGAACAAAATGAAATGATTTTGATACATAATATATTAATTAAATGTTTGCAAACGTATTTATCATTGCTCTTTTAATATGTCCTCTTCCACGTTTGAAGAACAAACGGACGCTATTGATTGAGGAGATTGCAATGAAGGAAAATTGTCATATTGATGTTGAACTGATTCATTGTCCAATGTGTTTAACTTACAACGAGTGATACAATTTTTGTATCTCCTGCTGTAGCAGGATGGCTGCCCGATTAGGTAGGTGACGCATTTCTGATGCGACATACTTGCCAAACAGGTCATATGGCTTGTCCTCAGTAGATTTGTTTGCTATCTCATCTAATTTTGGATAGCTTGAGCTATTTCTTTGTCTGGTATACTATCTGATTTTTTAACCTTTTTTTCGGCTGCTGAGGTGGCTTCATAATTTCAGATGATTGAGGAGTGATTTCTCCCCGATGACAGGCTCATCTTGGTCAATAGAGTTCCCTTCCTCATCTTTTTCTGCAATATCAGTTTGGCTTGCATCCTAAAAAGGACAAAAACTACTAATAATTTTATTTAATTTTTATTCATTATTTATAGTACAGTCAATGACAGTAAAAATACTGTATTACGGTCCCCTCCTTATTTCGTAGTAATTTCGCTGCCCAGATGGGCTCAGTTCGTCGTAACTTCTATAATTCATAGTAATGTAGGCAAGAACATGCTATAATTCGTACTTGAGCCACATTTCTACTGTACCTCCTAATGTTTTAGAGTAGCATTGATTTTCATGAAAATTTGTAATTAGCCTCTGAATCAAAATTCCCCAATGTAAAAGCAAACCTTAATATAATACAAATATATAATTAGCTATTACAAAGAAGGAAATTAAAAACCGTCACTGACTGGACTAATACCGTATCAAAAAAGTTGTTATAAACTATATTTCACATTTTCAGGTACCCACAACTGTTGAAGAGTGGAAAAAAATTGAAAAGGTTTTCCTCCAACGTGGGACCCAGTGACTACAACGGCATATTTATTCACAAATTTTAAAATAAATATGTAATTTACAATTGATAACTGACATAAAAGTTGCATATTAACTTGTTTGTACCTAATTAACAATATTGAGAATGAAACAAAATGAATGGTAATTATTTGTAGCAAAGAAAAAACACTAAATTACCTTATGAATGCCAACGTCCAATATTAGTTTTCCTGTATGTATAAACGACCTCCCATCCATTTGAAATAACTTCCAAACTTATAAATTATGTAAAAACCTGTAAGAGAAATAATACATTTTAATAATTTTATTGTTTATTTTATTTTTCTCTAAAATTATGGGGCTTTAATTATTATCACACAAAAGATAATACCCAAACTAAAAATTAATAAATCACAAATTTTGATATAACATACAAATCCAAATAAAAAAGTACGTCTTGACAGACAACATATTGTTTTAAATAAAGAAATAAGCATTTTTAAGATAATAATTTGAGTATAATTTGTGTTTTAATAATATAGCATATATGATACCTTAAGTCTGATAACAATTGATGAATTTATTTATTATAAGGTACGTATAATATAAAGTGCATTCTAATATCATTATTTACCAATTAAGACACAATACTTATAATATATACATATAGAAACATATCTAGCAGAAAAAACAATATAATCACTAATATAATTCTACAACAAAAATAAATAAATTTTAAATTGAAAACCAAATTATTGAAACGATTAATATATTTCCTGATTTACTAAAACTTCAGATATACAATTTTTGCCTTCTAACTCATTAAAATGAAAACTGTTTCTTCCATTTAAATGCAAAATTTTGTTGTTGTACAAATACAGATAAATTTACGAGTTCACAAACAATCCACTGCAAAATGCATCCTGCTATATGCAAAGAATGCTGAACTGCATTAACCTAAATAAACTTTCCTAACCTTAATAATGCCAAACTGTTTATTTAACTCTTACCTTAAATTCCAAGCATGTCATGACAGCTTTTGATTATAGCTGGCAAATCTAAATATTTGGAGAACTGCTAATTTCAGAAATTCTGAAAGTCTTAGAACTCTTTAAAGACAAAAGTGTTATGTACCTTAATCTTCTCATCCTGGAATGGTTCTGCTGTGGTGTTCAAGGGTTTTTGGCTTAGCATTTAAATATTCTAATCTGATAGGTAGTCGTCAACTGGAACCAAAGTGAGGGTAGTGTGAAATTCTTAGAGATAATTCGGGAAGCATGTTTTAAGAATCTTTAGAAATTAGTATGAAATGTGAATATGAAATTAGATAGTGGAAATATGACTTAGGGAAATTCAGTTATTTTTTTTTATTTTCAAAGAATGAGAGAACTCTGAATTGTCTAACCTAATGATCTTACATATATTGTAATTAGTGACTTGTTTTCTGGCAAAAACTTTTAACAAAAACATATGATAGTCATTTTTTCCGTTTTATTTTTCAGGTAATATACATATAATTCAAAGTATAAGGAAAAAAACGCATTAAAAGATTATCAAATGGCAATTAAATAAAACAGCTACCTAGTTCTAATTTAAGTTCTTCATGTGACGTCATGGAGTTCTTAAAGTGATTGTTAAAATGAAATTATAATTTTAAAACTCTAATGTAATAACGCAGTAAATGTGACTTTAATCCTTCTTATGATATATTTTTGAGTTTTAGTTTCTTGAATTTAATTTTAAAATCCCTTACCTTACATTAGCTGTTTTATCGGCTAAGTAATGAAATATTTCCATCAAGAAAAGCTCTTTTAGCCATTATGATAGGGATAATCATTGTGTAATTAACTATTTGATTTAATAAGACAATAATTATGCAACATTGTTTATAACAATTACTATCGGTGCTTGCATTAAATTTATTGAAGGAAAAGGAATAAAATAATAGATTACAAATTTTAACTGAACAAATCTATGAGGGTTCAAATTGAATGATATCAAACATAAATTTACTTCTAACCTTGTTTCACCGTCTGTGACTCATCTATTCGTTTATTTTTTGAAATAAATATTATTTTTGAAATCTCCTGGAAATGAATATATAACATTGCAATTTTTTCATATTAATTATTTTTATATGTAAGTGATAATTTAGATTTTTTTTAAAAAGCATTTTATGTTGAATATTTTTTTTTAATTTTCTTTCAATTGAGGAGGTCCACTACCACACGAAAAGTTTTATTTCATAATAGAATTTCGTTATTGCATAGACACACACAAAATAATAATGTCCTTTAAGAAAATGTATATATAGCTTATCTTGCTGCAAGTAATTTAAAATGCATATAAACCTTTAAATTAAATGCTGTATTATATCATATAGCAATAGAAATCAATATCTACTTAAATTTGAAACACTACCTTCGTTCTAAGAAATATTTATCGATTGCATACTTAAAATGAATAGATATTTATTTTTGCCTTACAAAGTAATGATAGTTCATAACATTTAAATTATATAAATTTATTATTAAATAGGTATAATTCTCAACGAAACTATAGAAAAAATGATACACTTTATTTCTTAATTTTTCTGGTAATAGGACTTTGTAAGAGATTATTTATTTCAAATACATGAAGAATAATATCACTAAACTTAAATTAATTAAATATTGAAAAAATTATGAAAGATGTGAATTGTGTAGTAATTGCTTTGACATCAGCAAGCTGAGGCGCAATTGTCCACCTATGTCGTCATTCGCTAAAAGCCAAATAGCGATCCTGTGCAAATATTGATACTATGAGGCAACCTTGGCTGACCTTCCGGACAGCCTTGTCTGGAATTTATTCCATAGCCAGGATACCCCTTTGAGCCTCTTTAAATTTTCGAATGATCTACTCTTGAGACTCTCCAGCTTCAAGCCTGCCAACGGTTCTTTATATCAAGGAATTATCCAAACGGTTATGAGAAGTCATATTCACTGCTAATTAGTTAACTTGTTTGTTTCAATGCAATATTCACAAAATTAGTGTAAAAGATGCATATGATTAAACGGTCCCCAATCCAGTAATTCTGCAAAAAGTAGCGCTATACATCATCTTTTAATAAACTGAAGGTTGGAATTGTAGTACCTGTTCTTCAAAACGTATAGCATACAAATTCTAAAAGTTTATCTTCATGCAATTTAAAATTCTGACAACGATATGTTTCTGAACATAATTTTGGACATGTGTGTGTGTACATATATATACATGTATATATATATATATATATATATATATATATATATATATATATATATATATATATATATATATATATATATATATATATATCCTACCGGGTTGAAAAAGGATGAAGATGTCGCCTTCAAACTATTTTAACCCCATTTAATCGGTCCTAAGACCAAAATTGCTTTTTGATTCGCTTGATTTTTTCTTTCTTTTGCTTTTCTTCTTTTGTATTTATTTTGTAGATTCGATCTTCATGTTTTTCTTTTATATTTCCATTAAATTATTTCTTGTAGTATTCTTTGTTCTCATTGTTTACTCTTTCTTGTTTTGGTATATCATATAAATTTCTTCCAAATATAAACATACATATTATTTAAATTATCTTATGGTTATTTTATTTTTAAGTTATGTTCAGTGCTTAGAATAAATTTCAAAATAACTATCTAGTTGGTGCTACATTTTTTTTTTTTTTTTTTTTTTGCTTTTTTTACTTACACTCCCATTTTAACACAATGTTGAATGTGATTTCTGCATACGATTTTTACTTCTCACTTATCTATGGTTTTCATTCCTACATGTAAGTTTTTATCCTAATAAAATATTTTCTTAATATTCCTTCCTATGAGAGAAATATTATTGTTCACTTTTCATTATTTCATTTTCATCTACTGTTTGGTTTATCGTCCGCATGTGTTAGAAATACGCTTAACTTTTCAACATGGCTCTGTTTTTATCTCTATTATGTCGAAAACGTCTTCTGTACGGGTAGGTTGGATCCATAAAGCAATGCCAACTCTAACTCGCTGGCCTAATTTACTGACAGCTCTAGAAATTATAATATGTCTCCATTTTAGTTCAAAGACTCTTTTTGTGTATATTTTGTTATGTATTGGTTTATGTATTATTGTATATTATTTTAATTTATATATATATATATATATATATATATATATATATATATAATCCATATATATATATATATAATAATCCATATATATATATATAATCCATATATATATATATATATAAATCCATATATATATATATATATATATAATCCATATATGTATAAATATATATATATGCATGTGTGTGTGTTTGTGTATGTGTAAGTACAGTACCGTAAATGCTCAGAATAATTTACGGGAATGTAAAACTTTTGATGAAAGACATTGTTTTTATTTTAACTTAAGGAAAATGCCATTCTGAACTAGCAACCGCAGCATTTCTATTTTTAGTACTGTTATTCTAAATAGTTTTAAAAGGTACTGATTCAGTTTGTCATACGATGATGAGTTGGAAAATAAGTTTCTCTGTCGACTGTGGTCAGAGTTGTGTATGAAAGTCAAAACGTAGAATGATACGTTAAATATAAGGCCTAACTGTATTTATCCACATAAGTACCAAGTGCATTGTGACAGTTGTCATACTGTGTGATAAGCTTCAAAAAACCCTTCAGGAAAGCTCATGGCTTTGCTTACGGAAGCGTTTAACGGCTTTCTTGACTTCAGCATTGCTTCCAAAGCGCCTTCCGACGAAATTCTTCAAAGCCGGGAACGGATGAAAGTCACTTGGTATGAGTTCAGGACTATAGATGATGGTGTAGGCGTTCCGAACCTAGAGTTGCAAAGTTCTTTGCCGTCGCTGAGTGTGGTCTTGTATTATCTTGATACAACCGAACAACACATCTGAGAAACCCAGGCCACTTTTTTCGAATCCATCTGCTATATCTTGGTCAACCTCTACCCATTCTTTTAGTCTTCGTCACAAGTGTGTGAGTGCAATACTTTCACTGGATCTTAATATATATATATATATATATATATATATATATATATATATATATATATATATATTTGTTTTTAAGAAGTAGCATTTTCGTTGAAGCATTGCTTGCTAATTTCTACATCCTTTACATTCGTCTGTAAATCAAAATCTAAATTACTTCAGAAATCAGCATCTGTTTCACTTTTTAATTGATGGTTTCTGAGTACTCAACATAATGTACGCATGTTTTGCGCAATGTTCAAAAACACAAAAAAAATATTGTCATAGGCTATGATTACTTTTTCTAGACATTGGCTATGATGTGGTCATTTTATCAAGTACGATAGTTGCTACATCAATTATATTGTCTAGATAGTTTTCACGGGTGTCAAACTCAAAGGCTGACTTTGGCCAAATAAACATAGTTTAACTTAAGGTGGGCTGCAAAGAATATGAAAATTTATAGGGACATTGTTCATTTTGAATAATACATTATAATAAACTTATATAAAATGACAAGTAAAATTTAATATGTTAGTCCAGGCACTTGATATGTCTACCATTCAACTATCTTTCCAATTTCGTAAGATATGTTGATAGTTTATTACATATTACTGGGTGCTAATGTAGTGACCGTGCCGTATAAATGCTTATTGGTGTCTGCATGTGGCCTGCGGGCCACATGTGTGACACCCCTGCACTGCATAGGAAACATACTTGCTACTATATTCTTCACCATTCAACTTTGCCTTATAATCCCCGCACGGAGAATTTCTTCATCCCCGAATATACTATGTTGTATTATATCTATTAAATACAGTATCTATAAAATTACATAAATACCTCATTTTTCTTCATCATAACTACAACAATGTGCCATTGCATAAGAAAGATTTTAGAGCGTGATCATGCATTTAGAACTGTAACGGTGGTTCAAGCACAGGGTATGGCATACCTGAAGAGGCGGTGGCCAGAAATATATATTTAGAACTCGCCTACAAGCTAAGGGCCCCTCAGAGGATATAACCTTAAAGTCAGCTACACGAGAAACTATTAATTTTTCAAAAAAGATTTAGATGGAGTCTTGAAAAAAGTTAGGTGGTGGGTATAACATACCCTACGCGGGAAGTGCTGAGTTAAATACCTGATACTAGCATATTTCCTATACCTACAGGGAAATATAGATTCAAGATGTATACTAATTAAAAAGGGATATCAAACTTTGGATCCCCCTGTTATACTCGATAACATTAGTCAGTGAATCTCATGTTCCTATAATAGCATGGGTGAACATTGCAATTGTAAGGATCATTTTTTTAAATGGAATAAAATTTGTGGCATGTGAATGCTTTATTACATTTAATTTAAGTATGATATAATAGGAAAAGCGTAAATTTAATGTATTCAGAAAAACACGTAGCTATTGGTGCGAGGCACAAATAAAATTTAAGTCGTATAAACTGAAATATAATTTTCCGATCGGATTTTTCACAGACTGCAAATATAAATGTAATAAATGGGTAAAATCTAATTTAAAAGAGTGTTAATTGAGCAAGTTTAGGAATCACATAATTTTGTGAAACTTTTGTGAAATCAGTTTAAGCAGTATTTTCCTTCAACACAACATAATTCTTTTAATAATTAACAATTAATAATTAACAATTTAATAATTAATTCCTTCAACACAACATAATTCAACATAACATTTAGAAAAATGCTATAAATAGAGAAACCCCCATGTTACGGGACAGATATTAAATTCATTTGAATTTGCTTTTCTGCTATTTGAAACAATAATACGAAGTAATGTCAGTGTAAAAACATTGGGAATGATATTTTCATAACAGATCAAATTATATAAAAGAAATGCCGAAATGTCGACAGACAAAACTATTATTTTTTTTAATATTTTAACACTATACAATATTTTTTATGATATTGCAATCTAGTAACACGATTATACGAGGTGAAATTTATAATATATATGAAGCTACACGAGCAACGATGCATGACAGGTTGTATTTATTTAGAAAGTGAAAATAACCTGGAAAGTTGTGTTGATGATAGGTGTTAAGCAAAGACAATATAGTTAATACCATTAGCTATATTTTTAAAGATAATCTCTTCAGTTAAAATATTTTCAAAGGATAATTTCGTATTTTCATTTTTGCTTATTGATTCTCAACAAACGAAGGAAAATGATTCGTTATCGGGAAAGGAATATTTTAAATAACTTTTTAGTCCTCGTGACTTTAAAGTATAGCATAAAAATGTAATCTTGAGCTACAAAGTTTACTTATGTTAGAGGAGTACATATATACCATTGGAAATAATGAGAAAGTCATCCCATCTTTCGATAATGAATACTGAAGGATCAACAATGGATATTTTAAAATACCGTCAGACTGTGAAATATGGAATGGTAGACCTATAAGAAATCTAAACATGTGGACCTGTAATAGGATGCATTGAGATAAATATTTCATATTCTTTAGTATACTGAAGTTTTAAATAATCCAACTAGATATATTAAGGAAATTTTCTTTAATATTTCCCATGAAAGGAATGGCATCTTCCTTGAACTTCACCACAATTTCCTTATTTACTACAATTGAGTTTAAATTTATAATAGTTGCATTATACTTCATCTCTCAACTTTTTTACCGAATTTATCTTAGGTAAATATCTACTTAACTTGAAAAAAAAAAGAAATATTCAACATTATTTGTGATTTTTTAAAAATTTTTGACACATACACTTTGTAGACATGCCTAGACCCCTAAATGTGAGAACCATCTCAGTAGTGACACCATCAATCTCTGCAAAATTTGTAACGCTTGAGTTAATTTTCATTCAAGCTCTTCTCGAATGCTAAATATTGGCGCTGTATAATTTTACAAGAGAATACCAGAGCCAAATTGATCCTCAAGAGATATTGTATATGCCACATAATCATATGCCATACGGGCTTACGATTTTCACATCCAGAGAACCAGAAAATCTTTTAACTCCAGCCGGGATGGAACCCTCAACCATGGGCTTACTAGACAGGTTACATCTAAAAAAAGCCCCGAAGTTGACATTTTTTTATTATTATTAGTTTCATTCCCTTGAAAAAACTACGTCTTTCAGGTTATATAGAATAGTTAAAATTTCTCTAAGTATTCGGAATTACATCTACTGATATAATAGTCATTTATGAGGATATAATTTAATACAAAAAATTAGCTTGAATCATATCTGTTACATAACTGTAAGCACATTATTTGACGCTGAATCATATCAAAGAAACAAACACATTTTTCAAAGGAAAAACAATGTTAACGTCAGATTTAGAAGTATTACTCCTGTGAAATACAAACATTACAAATTTAGAAGAAAATCAAAATATCCGTAGTTATTTCAAAATTTGAAAAGTCGAATTACTGAATACATAAATAATCAAAATTGAAAGTAATTTGGTAGATTGCATTAAATCAGAGCCTGAAACTGTTTAAGCAAATAGCTAACTAGGAGTTTAAATGTAACGAGAGTAAATTTGTGAAAGTCATAAAAAGAAACATTTTTTTTTTGCCTGATTTCGAAGTCAAGTTGTATTTTAATTTTCCTTTTTTTTTGTATGCATTCAAAAATATGAAGTATGGCCGTAATAACATATTCATTTCTCAAGCAGACAACACAACTAAGGAATGAGTTCGAGTTTACCTAAATACTTAAATAATCCTGTTTTGTTTTTTAAATGTTTCCTAATAATTTCATTAGTGTAAATGGTTGCAACACTAATTACAAAATGTAATTTGAATTGTCTGAAACATATTATGAACTCGTGTATTAAAATTTATAAAATCCTTGACGTTTATTTAGTAAGTTAAATACATTATAGTAAATTCATTTATATTAAATAATACTATTGAACAAAAAAAAAAAATATAAATTAATACTTTTAGAATATGTCAGATATAGTATATGTCTATTTCACGATTTAATCTTATTGAGCCTATATAATTAAAGGAAAATAAAAATTAGTTTTAAATATCTCTCGAAAAATTCCATTCATTTATTATTTATATTGATCATGTGGTTAGATTTACTTTACATTGGAAATGCGCTTTGAGCCTGAAAAAATGCTAACCTAACGTAATAGGATCTAATAATAAAGGCACCAATAGCGTAAAACAAGCAATTTATAGTAAAATTAGAATATAAATAAATTGAAATAAAATTGGTATTATTTAAAACATTGGGAATGATACATGACCTAAAAGATTCTTGGATTTAAATACTATATAATGTACTAAATATGTATATATTTTGTAAGATCTCTTTGTATGAATAAACCTAATTGAATGAACCCGAATTTAAAATTGATGAAAAAATAAGTAGATGGATTATACTAAATTCTTCAAGTTGTCTTCAACGGTATAGATGAAAAACATTTAAAAATGTAGAAACAGAAATGCTGTGCACTTAAGTCTTCATATAAATACTTATTTTGATT